>CM019706.1:35940148-36217648 GCA_009760885.1 Achatina immaculata
ATAGAGATGTGTCTGGTTTAGTGACGAATCTTCCTTTTTGTTGCACTGCCATGATATGCGGAGAATGGTCTACCGTAGGCCAAATTAACGTTTTGCCAAAAATTGGAGGTGTAATGGTATGGGGAATGATCAATTTCAACGGAAGGAGTCCATTGGTGCAGATTGAAAGTGGCTGCGCAAGGGTCTGTGTTTCAACAGGACAACGCCAGACTCCATTCTGCACAGTTCACCACACAGTTCCTGACTGCCAACAACATTCTCACCCTTCCCTGGCCATCCCTGTCTCCAGACATGAATCCGATGGAGCACCTATGGGATGAGCTGCTAAGACGTGCTTGTCGCCGAAACGTTTCTCCAACAAATCGACGTGATCTGTGTCAGGCACTCCAGGAAGAGTGGGCAGCCATCCAACAGACGCACATCAGAAATCTGATAGCATCTATGCCCAGGAGATGCCAGTCGCTGATCTATGCAAGCGGAAGCCACACACTATACTAACTTGAGAACCCTTGGGACTAACAAATTCTCGTCACACAGATGCAAGAAGCTTTCAAGTGAGTGCTTAAACCCTTAGATATTATTGTGTGCAGTTGTAAAATTTTATTCATTCAATTTAAAACGCTATAGAATATCAAAGTTATGTTTAAAATTAGGTCATCAGTAGTTACAAATTTCTTTTTTGGACAGTATTTACTCTCAGGATGGTACACCTGGTGGATTACATCTCGCATACGACCCAGCCATGATTTGCTTTATGTTCAGCATGTTTGAGTTTGTTTTTTTTAAATTATGGACACCTGAGTTGTGGGGTGGTTAGCGCACTAGTCTCTCATGGCGAAGGTTGGATGATGAAATCCGACAGGAGGCGACCCAGTCACTCAAGTTGTAGAAATGGATATCCGACTTCTTCTAGAGCTGGGTAAGGAAAGGCGGTCAGGCATGATACTGACCATATCACCCTCTAGTGTGTTGAACATATCACCCTCTAGTGTACTGACCGCATCACCCTCTAGTGTGATGAACATATCACCCTCTAGTGTGCTGACCACATCACCCTCTAGTGTGCTGAACATATCACCCTCTAGTGTGTTGAACATATCACCCTCTAGTGTGCTGACCATATCACCCTCTAGTGTGCTAACCACATCACCCTCTAGTGTGCTGACCACATCACCCTCTAGTGTGCTAACCACATCACCCTCTAGTGTGCTAACCACATCACCTTCTAGTGCGCTGACAACATCACTCTCTAGTGTGCTGACCACATCACCCTCTAGTGTGCTGATCACATCACCATCTAGTGCGCTGACAACATCACTCTCTAGTGTGCTAACTAAATCACCCTCTAGTGTGCTGACCACATCACCCTCTAGTGTGCTAACCACATCACCCTCCAGTGTGCTGAACATATCACCCTAGAGTGTGCTGAACATATCACCCTCTAGTGTGCTGAACATATCACCCTCTAGTGTGCTGACCATATGACCCTCTAGTGTGCTAACCACATCACAATCTAGTGCGCTGACCACATCACCTTGTAGAGCGCTGAACATATCACACTCTAGTGTGCTGAACATATCACCCTCTAGTGCGCTGACCATATCACCCTCTAGTGTGCTGAACATATCACTCTCTAGTGCGCTGACCACATCACCTTGTAGAGCGCTGACCATATCACACTCTAGTGTGCTGAACATATCACCCTCTAGTGCGCTGACCATATCACCCTCTAGTGTGCTGAACATATCACCCTCTAGTGCGCTGACCATATCACCCTCTAGTGTGCTGAACATATCACTCTCTAGTGTGCTGAACATATCACCCTCTAGTGTGCTGAAGATATCACCCTCTAGTGTGCTGAAGATATCACCCTCTAGCGTGCTGAACATATCACCCTCTAGTGTGCTGAACATATCACCCTCTAGTGTGCTGAACACATCACCCTCTAGTGCGCTGACCATATCTTCCTCTAGTGCGCTGACCATATCTTCCTCTAGTGCGCTGACCATATCACCCTCTAGTGCGCTGAACATATCTTCCTCTAGTGCGCTGAACAAATCACCCTCTAGTGCGCTGAACATATCACCCTCTAGTGCGCTGACCATATCACCCTCTAGTGCGCTGACCAAATCGCCTTCTAGTGCGCTGAACATATCACCCTCTACTGCGCTGACCATATCACCCTCTAGTGCGCTGAACATATCACCCTCTAGTGCGCTGAACATATCACCCTCTAGTGCGCTGACCAAATCGCCTTCTAGTGCGCTGAACATATCACCCTCTACTGCGCTGACCATATCACCCTCTAGTGCGCTGAACATATCACCCTCTAGTGCGCTGAACATATCACCCTCTAGTGCGCTGACCAAATCGCCTTCTAGTGCGCTGAACATATCACCCTCAAGTGCGCTGACCATATCTTCCTCTAGTGCGCTGGCCAAATCACCCTCTAGTGCGCTTATCACATCACACTCTAATGTCTTGACAGGTCAAGGAAAATACTTGCACTAACACCACACCCCTTATGTCTCCCTAAATTGAATTACCTTTTACCTATTTTTTAAAATTAGTTTTCTTACCACTTCATTGTTGAGTGGGTATTTCTTATCCGAGCTTATTATTGAAATATTTCATTGCTCTAGATAATATGATCTATTATAATAGATATTATAATATATAGTAGATACTCAGTCAGTCATTTGTATGTCCCTCGAGAAACTACCTCACTAACAGCTCTCCTGTAGGCTTCTCTGTTGTAAGCAAGATGCCCTGCTGCTGATGAATCCATTTGCAGACTATTAACGATATCTTGCAGCCATCATCGCCTTGGTCTTCCTCTCTTTCTTTTTCCCCATTATGTACCCTTCCATGGTTGTCTTCTATAAATTCGCATGACGTTTAATATGTCCAAAATATTTAAGTTTTCTCTGTTCAGCCCTCTTTGCTAGCCAACCTTCTTCAATATTAATTTCTTGTAGCGTGGACATATTTGTTCTTTTATAATATATACGATATTATAATAGAATAATTATTTATAGCAGAAAAATATAGTAAATATACAATAAGCAGTTTCTTGAAATAACTAGTGTATTTTTCTTATTTTTCAGAAAGAAAGCGTTTGTTCCAACATTACTACTCGGTCATAAGGACTGACAATGTGGCGTACAACAGCGATGCTTTATACTGCAATGTACAAGTTCATTAAGAAATCTAATTCTGGTGAACTCAGTGAACTTGCGTGAAAAACCCAGCAGCGAGTATTTCAGAGAGCTGTGCAAGTGGAAAACTGAAGGAAGCCTTTATAACAACAAACCGGTTAATAGCATCTTGTATTTAATAAAGAAAGAGGAGTATCAGGCAAAAGACAGATGGTGGGAAGTAATTATATTCTGGTCTGATGCTCCAAAGACTAAATAAATAGCAAGAGCATCACTACATCAGCATAAACATGAACGGAAACACCGTATGTACAAAAGTTCCTAAACAAGGTTGTCAGCCACAAACATCTACAAACATCTACAAACGTCTACAAACATCTACAAACATCTACAGGCATCAGATATGGAGAAGAACTCTGTGTTTGAAATCTCAAGACTGAAACATGCACAGGCAACAGAAAACATCCCTAAGAAACAGATAACACTAGAGAATGTCTTATAAGATTTATAGTGTCAAGTTTATATAAGAAACTTAGAATATTTTGTAGCATAAAAGTTCATTCAAACTGAACAGAACGAACTTAATGAAATAAATATACATTATACTTATGCTTTCCATATACATCTTCTGAACATGGAACACTGCTTAACTTCCATCTCCACATCCTATGTGAAAAAAAAATTTTAAAAGAGATTATTGAACGATAATACGTTTAACCCCTGCTGCCTTGTAGGGTAGGCTCTGGCCAGAGTCAAAGGCTAGTGGAGTAAACCATAAACAAACCGGTTTTAAGGCAAGGGGAAACCAACACTGTACATTCCCAAGAACAATCATGACAATCCACAGTTATTTGAATCAGCACTCCAGAAAATGAGAAACATCTTGTGCAACAGATCCATATCAATGGAAACAAGATTCCGAGTACTTAAATGTTACAACGAGCCAATTTTGCCGCTCTGTTTCTGTGCTAAACATCGCTCTGTTTCTTTGCTAAACATAGTTATTTCTGTACCAGGGCACGCTCTGTTTCCGTGCTAAACATCGCTCTGTTTCTTTGCTAAGTGTAGCTGTTTCTTTACTAGGCCAAGCTCTGTTACTGAGCTAAACATTGCTCGGTTTATTTTATTCGCTTTTAAAACTGCATCCCCCTAATGAAATCTTTTCTTTTATTTACGTAATGAAAGTGAAGGATATTTCTTACAAGAAGAAACATTGGCTCGTCTGATACGAATATGTATCTCTCTGTTTTCCCACTGTTTTTTTTAAATCTAAAATGATAGGATGATGCAATATGTTATACACATCTTGGACATGGTTAAGATGAAACCGATATGTTTCTTTATATACTCACGATTATTAATGTGAAACATACTCTTGTGATGTTCGGCACTGAAATTTCTTGCAAGATTTTTATATAATATATTGCACACTTCCTTGTATTTACTCACTTATTTATACAAGTTGGCTTATCTAATGATGTGGAATGTGTTGTATATTTTATGATGAGTACAGGTACGCCTGGCATAGGATATCATGTCCGTCTATAACCCTCGACCCCTTGCCCATCTCATCAAGCTTGCCACTAGGCATTTCTCATGCCAGGATGTGAAACCATCAAATATCTTTTCTCTGTTTCTTTTACCTTCGATCTTTCCTGTTGCAAATAGGTTCTCTAGCCCGCCTGTCCTCTAAACATGCTCCACAAATCTGAATTGTCATTTTCTGGCCTCCGTTATACTTTTCCTTGTTTCTTGTGATTCTTTCAGAACTTCCTCGTTCGACTTTCTTGCTGTCCGTGGTACCCTCAGCGTTCTTCTTAAGAACCATATTTCAGCTGATTCCAGTCTTCTTTCTATCTCTTTAATGACCCTTCAGGCTTCGCATCCACAGACCAGGTTCAGTGTAACACTACAGCACTTGTAGACATGACACTGTTGTCGGCATTTAAGAATAAGATATTGACACCCAAAGGAAAAGAATAGATCAAGTTTTATCGGAAGGAAACCTATTAAAATTACCTGTTTTGATGAAACGTCGGGTTTGTTAAAATTCTTATTTACTCAGGTGTAACATTTATAATCATATTGGTTTTCTTTAGTATATTCTCTATAAAGAAGTTTACACAATTATATAAAACAACTCACAAATATCGAAATGAAACTTTGTGAAAAATTATGTTTATAAATAAATACAATAATTTTAATATTTTTCATGATAAACATTTATTTTAAAACACATTTCATTCTGTATTTTTATAGAATTTTTGTGTATATTCACTTTACAAATTTTACCGCAAATAAAACATCATATAATTTCACCAAAAATTCACGAGTTTATGACAAAGATGTGTTTCTATTTATTTATATCTGTGGTCAGGTATATTCTTTACATTCACCTGCTAGGGTAATCTGATGTATAAAAAAAGAAAAAAAGATAAAGGTAATCCTGTCATGCCTTAGAGGAACATAGGGATATGATGTTAATGCCAATCTGATGTATCACCAGGTAATCTACCTTAGTCACACGTGCCTAGGTTTGATCTTGTAAAAAATTTAACATATGGTATTTATTATTTGTTATTATTATTGGTTATCTAGCTTCTTCTCCACATTAACACACATCCGTACAGTGGGAAGTACAAGATTCACATAATACATGTACAATCATACTAAGAGAAAGCATTCTTTGTATCATTTAAATCAGTCTTATAGACATAGAATCTTTCGTGGTATATAACGGCCAATTTCTTACAATAATATATCGCTCTGCTGAGAAAACTGTCTCACTGGTCATAATGCCAATGCTAACTGTGCAAGAAAATCAGTTAATTCAATGATTATAGCCTCAACACATTTATTAGTTTAGTGTCTTCTAACGACCACAACAGACAGTAAGCAAGGATTATACGAGGGGCGTTCAGAAAGTAATGCACCACATCGTTTTTCTCAGGAAGTGTTGGTTCAAAAAGCATGAAATACATACACAATATACATGGATATGTCTTGTAAACGTCGATAGTATTCAACATAATCTCCATCAATTTGTACGGCTTTATGCCAGCTCGAAACAAATGCCAGATGTTTCTCTTGATTATGCATCCATTTCTTCGCTGCATGAATCACTCCTTCGTCATCTTCATATCTTACCCTTCGGAATGCATCTTTAAGTGGACCAAACAGATGGAAATCAGAGGGTGCCAAATCGGGACTATAGAGTGGATGGGTTAGTACAGTCCAACCCAGTTTAGTCATTGCTGCCCGTGATGCCAGACTTGTGTGAGAACGTGCATTATCGTGAAGGAGAAGCAGGTCTGCTGGATTCTTGTGCGGCCGAACTCTGCTAAAACCTTGATTGAGTTTTTTCAGTGTCTTAATGTTTATTCATTCATTCATTCATTCATTTGCATGTCCCTTGCGGAACTTTGCCTCCCAAACAGCACTCCTGTAGGCCTCTCGGTTGTGTGCAAGATGGCCTGCTGCTGCTGCGTCCATCTGCAGATCGTCAACGATTTCTTGCAGCCATCTTCGTTTTGGTCTTCCTCTTTTTTTCTTTTTCCCATTATGTAACCTTCCAAAATGGTCTTCTCTAAATTATCATGACGTTTAATGTGTCCAAAATATTTAAGTTTTCTCTCTTTAATCCTCTTTACTAGCCAGCCTTCTTCAATATTAAGCTCTTGTAGTATAGATATATTTGTTCTTTTTTTGTATCCATGATATTTGAAGAACTCTTCTGTAGCATTTCCATTCACAGTCATTTATGTGTTTCTCGGCTGTTTTGTTAATTGTCCATGTCTCACAGGTATATGTCTTAATATAAGCTTGCGAATTGATTGTCTCTCCTCTTGGCATAACATCCACAAGAATTACACATTCAGTGTCCCAAAAGACAGTGATCATGACCTTTCCAGCTGAAGGAGCTGTCTTGAATTACTTTATTCCTAGTGACTGCGGATGATACCACTGCACTGAGTACCTTTTTGTATAAGGTTCAAAATGATGTGCCCAGGTTTCGTTACCTGTTACGATCTTAGCCAAAAAGTTCTCTCTCTCTACAAAGAAATGCTCCAACAATTCAGAAGAATTTGCTTTCTTTTGCAATCGATGGTCATTTGTGAGACTTCGAGGAACCCATCTTAGAAAATCCGAGAGCTTTTATAACTGCATTTGCACTATCATTGCTGACTGACATCTTTAAGGCCAGTTGTTGAGTAGTGATACGCCTGTCAGTAAGAATACTGGCTTCAGCGCACCTCAACATTTCTGCCTTGGTGGCCGTGGCAGGGCGTCCACAGCGCAGCCGATCATGCAACTCCTTATCTCCACTTATTGACTCTTTGATTCTCTGAACCCAGCGACTGACTGTACTCCTATCAACTGAAAAACTACCACACACATCACATAGA
Organism: Achatina immaculata; assembly: GCA_009760885.1. Taxonomy (NCBI): domain Eukaryota; kingdom Metazoa; phylum Mollusca; class Gastropoda; order Stylommatophora; family Achatinidae; genus Lissachatina; species Lissachatina immaculata. The sequence continues at coordinate 35,947,713 of CM019706.1, forward strand.
AGCTTGTGAATGTTCACAACAGTTTCCTTCTCTACAAAGAGAAATTTTATCACAGTTCGCTGCTTATACAGCAAATTGCTAACACGCTCCATTTCAACGGATAGGGCAGCCATATTTTTTATCCGGATGATGTGCAATTTGGTTTACACAATCATGCCATGTTTAAAGTGTGAAATATTTCATGCTTCTATCTTCATTATTCGCTGAAAAAACGATGTGGTGCATTACTTTCTGAACACTACTCGTAGTTTCAACACATTTATTAGTTTAGTGTCTTCTAACGACCACAAAAAACAGTAAACAAGGGTAATATTTTCAACACATTTATTAGTTTAGTGTCTTCTAACGACCACAACAAACAGTAAACAAGGGCAATATTTTCAACACATTTATTAGTTTAGTGTCTTCTAACGACCACAACAAACAGTAAACAAGGGTAATATTTTCAACACATTTATTAGTTTAGTGTCTTCTAACTACCACAAAAAACAGTAAACAAGGGTAATAGTTTCAAAACATTTATTAGTTTAGTGACTTCTATCGACCACAAAAAACAGTAAACAAAGGTTATAGTTTCAACACATTTATTAGTTTAGTGTCTTCTAACTACCACAAAAAACAGTAAACAAGGGTTATAGTTTCAACACATTTATTAGTTTAGTGTCTTCTAACTACCACAAAAAAACAGTAAACAAGGGTAATAGTTTCAACACATTTATTAGTTTAGTGTCTTCTAACTACCACAAAAAACAGTAAACAAGGGTAATAGTTTCAAAACATTTATTAGTTTAGTGTCTTCTAACTACCACAAAAAACAGTAAACAAGGGTAATAGTTTCAACACATTTATTAGTTTAGTGTCTTCTATCGACCACAAAAAACAGTAAACAAGGGTTATAGTTTGAACACATTTATTAGTTTAGTGTCTTCTAACTACCACAAAAAACAGTAAACAAGGGTAATAGTTTCAACACATTTATTAGTTTAGTGTCTTCTAACGACCACAGCAAACGGTAAACAAAAAACAACTAATGACATAGCTTATTACTACAACACAAGATGGTTAGTGGAGTAGTAACATGAAACCCAACACGCTTGGCTTCATCATCATCATCATCATCATCATCACCATCATCATCGTTCACTCCCTTGAGAGCATAGGCTACGAATAAAGGCTCTCCAGTCCCCCCTGTTCTTGGAATTATTCTCTGCTTCCTTCCATGTGTATCCCTTGTCTCAGAGCTTTGTAATAATTTCTCTTTTCCAAGTAAGTCTAGGTCTTCCTCGTTTTCTATTTCCTTGAGGATTCCACTTCAGTGCTTGTCTTACTATAATGGTGTCGGGTTTTCTCAGAGTGTGGCAAGTCCATCTCCATTTCCTAGACATGATTTGTATGTTCATAGGTTCTTGTCTTGCCTTTTCCAAGACCTCCTCGTTCCTGATCTTGTCCTGCCATTTAATGTTTAAAATCCTCTTCTAGCAGTAGTTCATGAATATTTGTATCCTCTGTTGTTTTGTTATGTTCATGTGATTTAAACACATATTTATGATCAAATTTAATGTTAACATAAAGCAATGGAAGGGCATGAAAATAAATGAATCACAAAGATACCCAAATTTCATGTCATATCACAAATACTAATTATTGAAATCAAAACGCCCCAGACATGCCCAGTACTACAAACACATGACGTATTCAATAAACAACATTTCTTATAACAGTATCATCTCTTTAAGCCATAATAAATATATTAACCGAAGACTCGAGATTTGAGATGGAGATAAAGAAAAGAATATGAATGACAAAACATACATACAGCACGATGAAGATAGCCCTGTTATCCAGGAATCTGGCCATAAAAACAAAATTAAAATGTGTAAAATCTGCTCTGTTTTACTGTATGGAAGAGAAATAAAGAGATGGAAAGATAAGTATATCGGAAATGTGGATCTACAGAAAACTAGGTCATATAACATGGAGAATGAAAAGAACAAATGCACAAGTTTTAGAACAGCTCCAATTGCAATCTGAACAGCTAAAAGAAATATAAGACGACGAAAACAAAATGCTCTGGCCATATCAAAAGACATAACAATATACTGAAGACCATACTAGAAGGAAAGATGGAAGGAAAAAGAGCAAGAGGAAGACAGAGATGTAGAGGAGAAGGTAACATACGAGAGTGGGGAGGACACAGCCTGTCTCAGTAAACCATCAAGACAAGGGAACGAGGGAACTATAGATTCGTTATTGCCAACATTTGTTCTGGAGAAGGCACACGATGGTGAAAAGGTCCTAAACATCTTGAGACCTAAACATCTTGAGACCTAAACATCTTGAGAGCTAAACATCTTGAGAGCTAAACATCTTGAGACCTAAACATCTTGAGAGCTAAACATCTTGAGAACTAAACATTTTGAGACCTAAACATCTTGAGAGCTAAACATCTTGAGACCTAAACATCTTGAGACCTAAACATCTTGAGACCTAAACATCTTGAGAGCTAAACATTTTGATACCTAAACAACTTGAGAGCTAAACATTTTGAGACCTAAACAACTTGAGAGCTAAACATCTTGAGACCTAAACATCTTGAGACCTAAACATCTTGAGAGCTAAACACAAAACCCCAGCCTAACTTCGCCGCTAACGCGCTTCTTCGTTCATAAATCAAGTCCCAGTTCATTAAGTTTCCCGCACAATTTTAAAACTGACAAACTCCCCCTCCCCTAACCACTTAGCATGGGCTTTGACCACAACTCACTCGCCGGCCAAACATGGCAAAATATAAACTGAAAGTTCTAGCAGTCTTCCACTGCTACATTAAAATATATATATCTGCAGGAAACTCTCTACTGTAGAGAGCGGAACAACACAACTCATTATGATCATCCTGACACTCTAAGGGGGGTGGGCCCCCCTGGGTCATGACTCTGGGTCATCTCAAAAGAGTGTAAGATTAAATTAAGATTAAATGATTAAAGTATAAGAGAAGAAGTAATTAACCTAATAAAATAGCTCTCACACATACAAGAGCATACACAGACATATTCATAAACAAAAATAAATTGTCAGTACAGAACTTTTAACATATGTTTGTTAAAAAACATATGTTAAAAGTTCTGTACTGACAATGTATTTAAAATAGATAAAGAGAGACAGATAGGGATAAATGGAGATAGATAGAGATAGATAGAGATAGAGAGAGAGAGAACGAATGAACTAACACAGTTTATTATCATAGGATGAAGAATTGATGAGACTCTAACATTCTGTCCTTCACCTGTCCTTCATATTTCATTCTAACCGAATAATTCAACATTAATTTAATACAAACATTGCAAGCTTATAAAACTAATATTAAACATGGAGTGGTAACTATTAAACATAACTTCTTACCCGCACACTCAACCATAATGCAGATAAACCATAAGATGAAGTTATTTTACCTTCTCACATATTACCTAGAGCCATACAAATAACAAACAAATAACATATAAGAATTATTTCAGTTACTTTGTAAGTATACGCTGATTTCTAAGAAAGTAAGCATACGCTGATTTTTAAGAAAGTAAGAATGGTAAAATTAAATAAATATTGCAAAAGTTTGAAATTACAGGAAGAAATATAGATGATGAGTTTTAGGATGAATGGTAGGGTCTCCCAAAGATGAGCGTCAGAGAGAGAAAGAGAGAGAGAGAGAGAGAGAGAGAGAAAGAGATCTGAAGAGTGTAACCACATGGTAGACATAAAAAGACGCTATGATTAATAACAACCTAATACATCACAATAAGAGAAACATAATCGCCAACGCTAGAATGGACTCCTCTCAAGATGATAATGACGACGACGATGATAACAACAAAAAGAAGGAACCCCCGAAAGTCTGAGGCAAATAACATTTTTAGAAACTTTAAAAAAAACTTGTATCCAAAATTTAAAGAGAAAAAAAAAAGATGTGAAATGAAAGCGATCCCTTGGTATGCAGTGACTGAAAAGGGAAAGTTTGTACAAACACAACTGATGCATTCACAAGATTTGACATGCACCTAAGATCGTCCACAAACTGTCAACAACAGCGTAAAGAAGAGTGTTTTCAAGCAGACCAGCCTTGCGTGGACCTGACAACTTTGTACACAAATCACGTGGTCCAGCCTGTAGCAGTTCGACCGTGGAAAGGTAAAATAATATTTGAACAACTGGGGCACATACCTGTTTTTTTTTTAAGCAGTTGGAGATCGTGGACAGATTCACCTTTCGCGTGGAAATAGTGGCATGTTGTGTATTAAAGATGCCTGCCTCATTTGTTTCCGTCGTCGTCATTTTCACCGTTTTTCCTATGACGTTTACAACTGATCCTGGACAAGGTAAGTTTATCTGTCATAACTTTTCGGTCTGTATAATAAAATCACTATCATGTGTAGTTAAATCTACAGCATTATGATATAAGAATAAATTTGATAACATAGGAAGCTGAATATTAGGTTTCTGTGCTACTAGGGTAACGTGAACAGGGAGTGGCAAACTAGAACTGGTAAGGACCCTATTTAAACTCTGAATGTTGATTCTAGAAACAGATGGCGCATCATCAGCCTGTCAGCAGGACAGGGATACCTGAAATCTATTTCATTAAGTGACCGTTTCAGAAGAATGCTCGACTGTTGGACATACCACGCAGGAGTTTATAGTCCATTCCCTCCCTTTCCAGCAAGATGTCCGTGCTTGAAAATCGTGATGGGGTCGGCTCCAAGGAGCATTTATTAGTTCCAGAGAACATATTGTATTTGAATACAACAAATAGTAGTTCAAGTAAAGACCAGTTGAAGAAAGTTGTAAACGTAGAACTAATCAATTAAATGTGATAACGACTGCCGTAAAACTGGTTCTAGTAATAAAGGTAGACTGATGTAAAACTGTTTTTAGTAATAAAGGTAGATAGATGTAAAACTGGTTTTAGTAATAAAGGTAGATAGATGTAAAACTGGTTTTAGTAATAAAGGTAGATAGATGTAAAACTGGTTTTAGTAATAAAGGTAGATAGATGTAAAACTGGTTTTAGTAATAAAGGTAGATAGATGTAAAACTGGTTTTAGTAATAAAGGTAGATAGATGTAAAACTGGTTTTAGTAATAAAGGTAGATAGATGTAAAACTGGTTTTAGTAATAAAGGTAGATAAATGTAAAACTGGTTTTAGTAATAAAGGTAGATAGATGTAAAACTGGTTTTAGTAATAAAGGTAGATAGATGTAAAACTGGTTTTAGTAATTAAGGTAGATAGATGTAAAACTGGTTTTAGTAATAAAGATATATAGATGTAAAACTTGTTTTAGTAATTAAGGTATATAGATGTAAAACTGATTTTAGTAATAAATGTATATAGATGTAAAACTGGTTTTAGTAATAAAGGTAGATAGATGTAAAGCTGGTTTTAGTAATAAAGGTAGATAGATGTAAAACTGGTTTTGATAATAAAGGTAGATAAATGTAAAACTGGTTTTAGTAGTAAAGGTAGATAAATGTAAAACTGGTTTTAGTAATAAAGGTAGATAAATGTAAAACTGGTTTTAGTAATAAAGGTAGATAGATGTAAAACTGGTTTTAGTAATAAAGGTAGATAAATGTAAAATAGATTTTAGTAATAAAGGTAGATAGATGTAAAACTGGTTACAGTAATAAAGGTAGATATTTCTACATTCTTATGTTACTTTCTGTCATTTGTGTTTTTTCTCACTTTCCTCATCCCCTCTGTCGTTGTGTTAAACTAATCAGTTGGGTTGCTTACCGGAGATTCGTATGGTGAGGTATTTTCTGAATTGTCCAAATAACAAATTTTCGTGAATACAAGCAGCTCGTATATCGAGAATTTCCTTTACTAAGTATTATGTCACTTTTTTTTGTCCTAAAGCCTTCCTTTTCTCTATTTATCAACAAAAGATAAGGCTTCTGTTTCTGACATGGTTTATATTATAAACTGAGATAGAAACATAAATCTACTGACAAGGGAAGGTAGTATGGAGAGATATTCCTAAAAACTTTCCACATAAGCATTGCGATTGTGCTATTTAACAAAATAATATTCTATTTATGAACTGCCAAATACGTATTTTATTACTCCCCTTTTACTTTTTCTTGTGACGTTCCATGTCAGTGTTTGATTACTGGCGTACAGATCCTATATGCTAGCGACTGTTCTCGCTCCACTTGTTTTTGTGACGCCCCTTTCTGGCCTTTTCTCTGTTGTGCGAAGCCTGTCTAACCCTCCCTTACCATGAAGCTTCAGTAACTATTCATATAGATAAATCATGTATATATGTCAATAGAAGTTATGTACACTGTCTACACGGTCTGCTGGTTGTAACTGCTATTGAGCGTATGTGTGTCGTGCACTATATGTCATCGTTAGAAGGTGAAGAATTGCAACTGGTAGACATGAAAAGATAATCAAACTATAACTTGAATATGGAAACTGCCTATCTATCTATCTATCTATCTATCTATCTATCTATCTATCTATCTATCTATCTATCTATCTATCTATCTATCTATCTATCTATCTATCTATCTATCTATCTATCTATCTATCTATCTATCTATATGAACAAGCCCAGCCGGTGGGATGGTCTCCGGTCTACCACAAGAAAGAACTATAGCCTAAACAAACACAAAGCCGTGGGAACAAAGCTAAAGAAATGCAGTAACCCACCAGGCTTAACAATAAAATACACCAACGAGGGACAATGTGTCGTTGTGACATGCCACAATACACTTCAATACGAGTCCCTGAGGCAAGCCCTTAGGAAGATCTATCAAGCAGAAAGAGAGGAGAGATATGACAAGCTAGGCATTAATGTTGAGGACATCATAAAAACACCGTCCTCACAGTTCATCTTTACCACACCAAGAACAAAGTGATGGTACAAGGTGACACCAAGGCCATTGAATCCTGGCTAACAAAACAGTTTATGGAGCTGCAAGAAGGAGACATAAACACAGTCAAGGAAGTGATGGCCAGTCAGCTCCCTCTAGCAGATAACTCAGATGAACTAAACACATCACTTACAAACATGGCCGAAAGTTTTGCAAGTCCTGTAAAGAAGACTATTGACATAGTCGACGATATAATGGAAATCATGACAGCAGAAGAGTCTGTGCCAGAAAATGCTTTTATTATCACCATCAAAGAAACCTCCAGCAAACATGAATTACCACCAACAATTGCTACAGAAGAACCAATAATCCCAGATACTGCTGGAGAACATGGAGCAACAGCTTCTACTGAGAAAGCTCCACTGTCTTCAGACACCTTTGCTCATAAAGAAAACCCAGCTAACAGTTCTAGCGAAAATGATGTAATAACGGAACCAAACTCCGAAAAATCTTTGGAGAGCAATGTACCAAGACTTAGTGAGACTGTTAGTTCTCATCAAGCTGTTGGTACAGGAACAAAACTACCTACTTGTCTCTGTGGCCATGACTTCACAGAAATTATTAAAGACTTCGTGAAAATACTCATCAGTGACATGAAGTCCGAAGTTGTAAAGTCACTCAGTGAGGAGAATGATAATATCAAAAAAGAGGTTGAACAGCTGAGAGAAGAAAATACCAAGCTGAAGCTTCTCATTGAATCAGCGAACAGCGAAAACCGCAGTAGTAGAAAACTACACAAAAACATCCAGACAGAAACTTATAGTCACAGTCAGTCAGTGGCTGCTAGTCAAACTAATCTAAACATGAAACCGAAGGCTCAGCCATCGTCGCCAGCCAATGTAAACAAACTTCACAAGAACAACAACCAACAAAAACAGAGTGAAGTCAGTGAATCTTTACCAGGTGAGCAAGACCAGCATATCACAAAATACGAGTACCCCATCGAGGTCAAGATCACCAACAGATTCGACGCTCTACAACAAAGCTCTGTACCAGATACTCAGCAGACAGACAGGACGCAACAATCATCTCAGTCAAACAACGCATCCCACCTCCAGTCACAATCTAACCAAAAACAACGTGAACGAAATACGCAGTAAATTCCCATTCACAAAATCACGGACAACACAACACATTTAATAATTGGGGATTCTCTGTTAAAGGGCGTGTATAGCGATCGGATGTCCATAGCAGACGAAGACATTGTCTCAGTAGTTGCAGTACCGGGAGCTGGTATTGCGAAAATAACGCAAACACTGAGAAGTTTTAATACAGACCAGGGCGTGAAAAAATCTCAGTACATGTTGGCATAAATAACAGCATGAATGGCCAGAACATCAGACGTTCCGACATGCAGACTTTGACTTCCGCCATCAAGGAAAAGTATCCAACGGCAGAAATCTTCCTATCTTCCATCATTCCACCCTGCTCCGGTCCTGCACGCCGCCTGGTAGACATCAACAACAAGGCACTTCAGTCATACTGTCGTGGTAACAACATTGTCTTCATAGACCACACTGTGTTCTTCATCTCAGCCTCTGGTGCCCCGAAGAAACGGATGTACAGGGACCACATACATACATCAAAACTTGGTACCAGCATCCTTGCCAAAAATCTAAAGTTTCCAGAACGTACACTACAGAAAGACGTGGTACAGCTGGATGTCCACAAACAACACCCACGTCCAACAAAAACCCCCCATAAAGCCAGCTCTACTCCGAGAACTAAAACCAAAGGGACCTCAAAATCTACACCACCTGTTCCACAGCAAACCACCGACTATGACACAATGTTTCCACCCATACCCTCACGTCAGCCTCAGACGGTCAGACGAGCTGATACTAGCGTCAACAACGTCAGGATTCTTCCTCCGTCGCACAGCTCATTGGAAGAGCTCAACACACAAACACGTTCCATGCAACATCCTCAAAGAAATCTGGAGCTGCAGTACTTGTTGCAATTTAGCCCTGCAGCCTTGAGTCATGCCTATATGTTATCTCTGCATAATTCACATGGCATGGTACCTTACAGACGCCACATGCCTTAAACTGATGGCAGTATCATCGTAATCCATCACAAACTGTAACCTTCAACCCGCAATGTCGAAAAAGAATTATTCAGCAAGACATAGTGACTGATATCTTCATTCTTACGTTTATTTAGAATTTTTACATTTTATTATTGCATTTTATTTCTTGCCCTTTCTTTTGTATCTATTTTTCTAATTCTTGTCAACTTTCTATAGGTCGTTGCAGTTTGTGAGTTGTATCTGTGTGTGTGTGTGAGAACTATATACTTAATTACTCAACTTGTTAGTGAATTCACATCTTTCAACGTTTAATTATTCAGTAGTTAGACGCGTCTCTCTTTCAGCTTCCAATTATTTCAGCTAGTGAGTTGTGTACCAGTTGGTTGTTTAATATACAGAGTGTGTCTCTGTGTAGTATTTAAAAGTTTATTTACCTCAGTATTAAGTATCATAATAGGAATTATTTTCAAACCAGTAACAGGAGACAGGAAAATAAAATGACCCCACCTACCGAAAAATGGTTACATAAGGAAGGACTTAGATTAGGCCATCTGAATGTATATCACCTATTAGGTAAATTCCTGAAGTAACACACATATTACATCAACATTTCCACATTTTTGGCTTCTCTGAAAGTCGTTTAAATAGGAACATAACCGATGAAGATATTAGAATTAACGGTTTTAACCTGATCCGGCGTGACCCAACCAGGAAACTAGAAACGGGTCTAGTAATGTATGTCTCCACAACTATCCAGTTTAGTCGTAGAGAAGACCTCGAATCATCAGAGGTAGAGTGTATTTGGGTCGAAGTTAAAATGCCAAACCAGAGTCCATTAATTATTGGACTTTTGTACCGTAATCCAAATGCATCATCTCTGTGGTACGATCACTTCACGACTATGATGGATGAGGTTTCAACCTTTAGGTTCAAAGATATTATCATTCTTGGAGATTTCAACATAGATCTAACACAATCACATCTAACTTGGAGCAATATTATATTATCCTATAATCTTTGCCAAATTGTCACCAAACCTACCAGAGTAACAGAAGTATCATCCACATTATTAGATCATATATATGTAGCCCAACCAGAAAACATCATTGAATGTAACATCCCTCATACTTCGTTAAGTGATCATTACCCAGTCTGCTGTACGTGGACAAGAAAGGGGTATAAACTTCCTAAACACAATCACATCAGTATGAAATTTAGGAGCTTCAGAAAATTTAACCTAGAATTATTCCTTAATGATTTGCAAGAATCTTCACTTACACACGTGTACCAACTAACTGACCCTGATGAGGCAATAGAATATTGGCTAAAGATCTTCAGAGATATATTAGACAAACATGTCCCCATGAAAGAGATGAGAGTAAAACACCAGACGAAGTCACCTTGGATAACACCTGAAATACTACAATTCATGAGACAACGTGATCGGGCGCACAAAATCAAGGACGTTATGACCTACCGCTCACTCAGAAACAAAGTTCAATACTTAATAAGACAAGAGAAAAAAATTACTTCAGGAATCTAATACAGAATAAATCACACAGTAAATCAATTTGGAAAGCCATAAATACCCTATCAAATAAAAGAAAAGAATTTGATTCTCAAGCCATCAATCGTGCATACACTAGCGCACATATCAGTACACATTTCAGAGAAGAAATCAAAGTTCTTAAATCATCAGTATCAGCTCCTGTATGCGACTTACATGAACTACAAACATTCCTGGACAGCAGATGTACTGATTTTAAACAGTTACACATTCCATTCTTAACAGTCAGTGAAGTTCACAGTTATCTCTTAACCTTAAAAAACAACAATACAGTTGGCTTGATGATATTTGTAATAAGATCTTACGTTATGCTGCACCTGTCATTTCACATACACTAACATATATTTACAACCAGTGCATTGCAAAATGTTATTTTCCTGAGGCTTTTAAAACTGCTAAGGTGTATCCTCGCTTTAAATCTGGCTCATCTAACAGTCTTACCAACTATAGACCAATATCCATATTATCGTCATTATCAAAACCACTCGAAAAACACATACACAAAATAACTCTACGACACATGCAAGAGAACAATTTACTCATAGACAGTCAGTCAGGCTTTAGACCCAATCATTCCTGCCACACAGCTCTTACCAAAATGACAGAAAACTGGTTAGTAAACATAAATGACGACAGACTATGTGGTGCCATCTTTGTCGACTTTAAAAAGGCATTTGATATGATTGACCACGATATTCTTGTAAGAAAAATAAAAACTTATAGACTGCACCCTGACCTAATAAAATTAATTGCATCGTTTCTTTCAGACAGACAACAGGTAGTATTCTTCAACAATTCTCTATCAAATTCTGCTAAAGTTGACACTGGTGTTCCGCAAGGTTCTATTCTAGGCCCGTTGCTCTTTGCTATATATATATCAATGATCTTCCACTTCATCTTAAACACTCTTCTTGTGACCTTTTTGCCGATGATTGCACAGTCTACACCAGTGGCTACGATTGTGTTAATCTAGAATCAACTCTTCAAGTCGAGTTATACAATTTAATTGGATGGAGCAAAAATAATGGCATTATTATAAACACCGATAAAACAAAATCAATGCTCATAACAACAAGACAGAAACTACAAAACGCAACAAAAACAACACTTCGGCTCTGTACAGAAACATCACATATAGAAAACGTTAGCGAGCACAAAACACTAGGTCTTATTATTGACCAACATCTGACCTGGAACTCTCATGTGCAATGTCTAACAAAACTCATCGCACAAAAAGTGTACCAATTAGCTAAAATTAAGCACTTCATAGATCAAGACACTAGGAAGACATACTACATAGCTCATATACAAACACATTTAGACTACTGCTCAACAGTTTGGGATGGTTGCTCAGTGTCAAATACAAAAAGGCTTTGCTCTCTCCAAAAGCGAGCAGTAAAGCTTATTAGTGACAAAGATCAAGCACAAACAACTAATCATCACAAACGTATCAAAATACTACCTCTTAAGAACAGGTTCCTCTTCAACAAGGCCAAGTTAGTACATCAAATTCTTTCACGGCATGCCCCGCCTTATCTATGGAACCTGTTTAAATTTAGCCCAAAGTGCAGCCAACGCTTGAACAACATATGTCTTCCAAAACCTAGACTTGATCTTTACAAGAAAAGCTTTAGTTATTCTGCTGCTCATCTTGGAATACCCTCCCATCCTATATAAAAAATATAAATTATACTCCTTCCTACAACTACAAGCTTTCCCAATATCTATTTGATGTCGACTACATGCATCCATGAATTATAAAACTTAAAAGTTATCTTAAGCTGCTCTTACAGACACCGAATACAATTAATTGTTTTCTGAATAGTCCCGAAAATTTTGTTTAGTAGAAAGTCATTTATAATGTATGTAGTTACTTCTGTACTGAGTGAATGTTTAAGAGCGAAACGTAAATGTTATATTTTATTTTATGTCTCTCAGATTCAATGTTATTTATGTTTGTTATATGAACAGCATATTTGTAGAATGTCTGGAATAGAGTGAAAGATGTATGATAAAGGGCAGAATGTCAGACGGGCCTGCGTGCCCAATTCTTAACCCTTTTGAAATAAAGATCAATCAATCAATCAATCAATCAATCAATCAATCAATCAATCAATCTATCTATCTATCTATCTATCTATCTATCTATCTATCTATCTATCTATCTATCTATCTATCTATCTATCTATCTATCTATCTATCTATCTATCTGCCTGCCGGTCCGTCCGTCCGTCTATCTACCTGCCTAACTACTTAACCTAACTACCTAGAAACCTATCTATCTATCTGCTTGCCTGCCTACCTACCTGTCTTGTCTACTTTTACTGATGTATGTACACTGTAAATCAACGTAACATTGCAGGATTCACATATCAATATATTGGAGCTGACGTCAAGTTCCTGGAGCTCCGCTGTGAAAACCGTGACCCACTCCCAGACAACCACATCCTCAAGATCGCCATCTACAACACCACCACCAGGTTGAAAATGGCGCAGGTTGTAGGTGGAATGTGTCCAACGATCGAGGACTCCACGAGAGCCGAGTATCTCTACTTGCCAGGTTGTTCTTCCTCGTAAGTCCTGGCTAAAGATGGAGAATTTTCTTGAACTAGGAATTGTAGCACAAAGATTTGGTTTTCTATATACATTTACTAATGTGTAAACATTAATTTTACATACATTGTGGTTCAATTTTTGGTTTTTTTTTATTTATTGTATTACCGTATTTTCTTGATTAAACGTCAGGTTTAAAATACGCGCCCTAAAACGAAAGCCTGGTGGGTGGGGGGGGGGGGGGTGGGATGCATACGGAGACATGTTTCGAACAAACGCATGCCTCAAATAAACGTTGTATCACAACGTCGTCTCTGTCCATCAATGGAAGAAAACCTACTGTAAGGGCTAATACCGATGAAAATGTAACCGGCATTTTGTGAATAAAAGCCCGCCTTGAATAGACGCCTGTATCTAATAAACGCCCAGTCATGACGACAGTTTTGTGAATAAACTCCGGGGACGTTTATTCAAGTAAATACGGTAATTATAGATAATAAACTATCATTTTTATATTATTTCATTTTGTTCACCTAAAAGTGTTTTTTTTATTTGGTTCGGTCGCTGAGATGGCTTCGAGAAAGAAAAACAGTTAAAATCGTTTTTTTTAGTTTTCGATTTTTTCCCTGGATATTAAAGTTATTAAGTGCTATATAAAGTCAAAAGTGATTTTTTAATTCTGTCCCGTAAAACATAATCGCTGTCATTGGTTCTTTTTTTTTCTATTAGACAGACAGATAGAGAGACAGGTAGCAGACGAACATGCAGGCTAACAGGCAGGAAAGCAGACAGACATACATACAGACAGACAGAAGCGCAGGCAGGCAGTCTGACAAACAGACAGATAAAAAAAATGAATTTATTTTGTGCCGAATTACAGACAGATAGACAGACAAACAAATAAATTTATTTTGTACCTGGTAGTAACTTGAATATTTAAACAACTTTGTTTTATGCTTTTTTAAAAGTTAGTCCTTAAACTGTACGTTAAAATGGAGGAGTATTGCGCCTGTAACATATTTACTTCCTGTTGTAATCAATGCTTTCATGTACGCGCATCTTTCTTCTCTACCTACTTGTCCCACTAAGCTGGACTGATATTCTTTAAACTTGCCTGAAAAAAGTCTGACGTTTTCTATAACAAACATAGTAACAAGCTCTGTAACAAACATAGTAATAAAGTCTGTAACAAACACAGTAATAAACATAGTAACAAGGTCTGTAACAAACACAGTAACAAGCTCTGTAACAAACACAGTAACAAGCTCTGTAACAAACACAGTAACAAGCTCTGTAACAAACACAGTAACAAGCTCTGTAACAAACACAGTAACAAGCTCTGTAACAAACACAGTCACATGCGACATGGCTCTGTCTTGGTCCTTGTGATAATAAAATTAAATAAATAAATCATCATTTCATCGCTGATCTATCAAACGTGTTAGTAAATCATGATTATAATCCCTGCTATTTGATATTCTTGGAACTGAGAACATGGTGCTCTTAGCAGAAGATTTTGGCACGCAGGTCTTGTGCTGAAGTTAGGCTGGAACATGATGCTCTTAGCAGAAGATTTTGGCACGCAGGTCTTGTGCTGAAGTTAGGCTGGAACATGATGCTCTTAGCAGAAGATTTTGGCACGCAGGTCTTGTGCTGAAGTTAGGCTGGAACATGATGCTCTTAGCAGAAGATTTTGACACGCAGGTCTTGTGGTGAAGTGAGGCTGGGTTATATTGACCTGCCTGAAGCATCGAAATGGGCTTCTTGCCAGCCTGCGCCCAGAATGGAACCACCTCGAGCCTTGGTCAATGTGCCAGTCTGAGCCTAGTCTTGAAACCCACCCACGGAAATGTAGAATAGGGTCTTGGCCAGCTCTACTCATCTTTGTTCACACACTCAATGATAATCTTACATAGCTACAACAGCTACAATCATCATCACCAACAATAACGTTATGTTCATCACATCCAACAATATAATTTTCTCTTCAGTATTAACTCAACTAATTATTGTTGCATTGAAGCCACGAGCGAGGACTTACAACACTGAAGCTTCTTGTGACAAACTACGACTCCACCACCGTCCAAACATTTCTCTGTAACGTCACCAAAGTAGATGAAAATAGCAAAGCCTCCTCTGTGGTCTGGTCCGTCACTGTGGATAAATCTGGTAAGTCCTTTTAGCTTTGACCTTCTCAGGTTGGCAGGAAGGATCTCTGCTATAAATATCATTTATCATTTTACTCTTTAATCAGGCAAGCTGGCATACCACAACAATAGCAAGAAATGGTTTTCTATTTGTGAAAAAAAATCAGTTTTGTTCTATTTAATAGATTCTGCCAAGATATGAAACAACATTGTATCATCACGTCTTAAAAATATGAAATAAACAATATGAGTTACCCTTCCTAGCACTTTAACATTTCATATAAGAAAAGTTAAGTATTTTTCATGAAGCACAAATTTGTTTATATTATATCAATTTTTGTTATTATATTAAAACTTGGAAAGATTTTAACGTTATTGCTAGTGCTACCAGAATTTATCTATGTCAAATTTTATGTCGCAAAAGAAAAGCAGGTCACAGACGAGGACAAATACGCTGGTCACATGTGGGTTCCACATTCTTCTCTAAAAGTTATTGCCAGTATCGAGGAGAAAGGTGAGATATTGATATTATGTGAGGAGACGGGTGAGATATTGATATTATGTGAGGAGAAAGGTGAGAGATTGATATTATGTGAGGAGAAAGGTGAGATATTGATATTATGTGAGGAGAAGGGTGATATATTGATATTATGTGAGGAGAAAGGTGAGATATTGATGTTATGTGAGGAGAAAGGTGAGATATTGATAATATGTGAGGAGACGGGTGAGATATTGATATTATGTGAGGAGAAAGGTGAGATATTGATATTATGTGAGGAGAAAGGTGAGATATTGATATTATGTGAGGAGAAAGGTGAGATATTGATATTATGTGAGGAGAAAGGTGAGATATTGATATTATGTGAGGAGAAAGGTGGGATATTGATGTTATGTGAGGAGACGGGTGAGATGTTGATATTATGTGAGGAGATGGGCGAGATACTGATATTATGTGAGGAGATGGGCGAGATATTGATATTATGTGAGGGGAAAGGTGAGATATTGATATTATGTGAAGAGATGGATGAGATATTGATATTATGTGATGAGATGGGTGAGATATTGATATTATGTGAAGAAAAAGGTTGGATATTGATATTGTATGAGGAGAAAAGTTAGATATTGATATTATGTGAAGAAAAAGATTAGATATCGATAGTATGTAATGAGAAAGGTTTCATATTGATCATTATGTGATGAGAAAGATTATATATTTAATTATATGATGAAAAATGTTAGATATTGATATTATGTATAGAGAAAGGTCATGTATTGATATTATGTGAGGATGAAATTTTAGATACTGATATTATGTGATGAGAAGGGTGAGATATTGATATTATATGGCGTGAAAGTGAGATATTTATGTTATGTGAGGCGAAATGTGAGATATTGATATTATGTGAGGAAAAAGATGATATATTGGTATCTGTGAAGAGAAAGGTTTGATACTGATATTATTTAAGGAGATGGGTTAGATATTTATATTATGTGAAGAGAAAAGTTAGATATTTAAGGTATTTAAGGAGAAAGGTTAAATACTGATATTATGTGAGTAGAAAGGTGAGATACTGGTATTATGTGAGTAGAACGGTGACATATCGATACTATGTGACGAGAAAGGTTAGGTATTGATATTACGTCAGGAGTGAGGTTAGATGTTGATACTGTGTAAATAGATAGGTTATATATAGATATTATGTGAAGAGAAATGTACGATATTTATATTATATGAAGAGAAAAGTGAAATATTATGTGAATAGAAATGTGAGATATTGATATTTTGTTAAGATAAGATTAAATATTAATATTATATTTGGCGGAATGTTAGATATTGATATTATGTTGGGACAAATGTGAGATTCTGATATTATGTGGGGAGAAATATGAGATACTGATATTATGTGTGGAGAAATGTGAGATATTGATATTATGTGTTGAGAAAGTAGACATAATGATAGCATGTGAGGGAAACGGTGAGATACTGGTATTATATGATAGAGAAAGGTGAAAGTGGTTTCATACAAGACTTACAAAATGATATTATCCCAGCTTTACCATGACGTACATAAAACGTCAGAGCGCTATATTTACAAAAGACTAGCACAAAGACTTTGCTCGTGTCCTCAGTGGGTCTTCTGGAACCTGCTGTTGTTGTAACTGGAGTCATCCTGTGTATAATTCTCTTCTCCATGGGCGTACAGACATTCCTTGCCTGCAGTAAGTTATATATTTCTTTATCAATATAAGACGGCTCAAGTTTATACTTTAGGGTCACCACATCAAGGGGACATAATTATAAGGTACAACAAGGAAGTACATCATGGCCTAAAACTAACATGGCGAGCATGTTTGTTCATTAGTTCTCCTCTTGTAACAACCTCCATCTTCACCTGTTCCTTCATCCCACTTCCTTTCTCACCTGCTTCCTCAACCCACTTCCCATTCTCACCTGCCTCCTCAACCCACTTCCCATTCTCACCTGCCTCTTCAACCCACTTCCCGTTTTCACCTGCCTCTTCAACCCACTTTCCAGTCTCATCTTCCTCCTCAACCCACTTCCCAGTCTCATCTGCCTCCTCGCCCCACTTCCCAGTCTCATCTGCCTCCTCAAACCATTTCCCTTCCTCACCTGCCTCCTCACCCCACTTCCCATTCTCACCTGCCTCCTCAAACAATTTCTCTTTCTCATCTGCCTCCTCGCCCCACTTCGCTTTCTCACCTGCTTCCTCAACCCACTTCCCATTTTCACCTGCCTCCTCAACCCACTTCCCAGTCTCACCTGCCTCCTCAACCCACTTCCCAGTCTCATCTGCCTCCTCAACCCACTTCCCAGTCTCATCTGCCTCCTCAACACACTTCCCAGCCTCATCTGCCACCTCAACCCACTTCCCTTTCACACCTGCTTCCTCAAACCATTTCCCTTCCTCACCTGCCTCATCAACCTATTTTCCATCCTCTCTTGCCTCCTCAGCCAACTTCCCATTCTCACCTGCTTCCTCAAATTACTTCCCATCTTCACCTGCCTCATCAACCTATTTTCCATCCTCTCTTGCCTCCTCAACCCACTTCCCATTCTCATCTGCTTCCTCAAATTACTTCCCATCCTCACCTGCCTCATCAACCTATTTTCCATCCTCTCTTGCCTCCTCAGCCCACTTCCCGTCTTTATCTGCCCCTTCACTCCACTTCCCATCCTCACTTCTGAGAAATTTGAAAAAAAAATTAACATCAAACACAGATAATAAAAATATCTCAACATTTGAGAGATAAGAGGAGCGACGACTGTAGTAATACCGCTTTTAGCAATAAAGATAGACAGAGGAGTAAGGTTCAGTTTTACAAGAAAAAAAAATAGGAAGAGTTAGGAAACAGGGCAAGAACGAGAGTGACAGAAAGTATGATGAGAGCACGTATAAATGAACTACATGCAACAATTCAATATTTCGTCAAATGCCTTTTCAAGGATCACACACACCAACAACACAACAGATAAAAACATGAAAAACAGATGAAAAATTAAATATGAGGAACGGTTTAGAAAGGGTTAGAAAAGAATGGAGACAAAATGGATTTTATACGCCGGGATGTGTTCAGATTATGACAGAAAATCATCGTGAAAATAAGCGCCCGCCATTTTGAAATAGGGAGAGTGTCTATTTACAGTCTTTGCGTATTTTTATCCTTGTTTACTGGTGTTGAAAAGAAAGAATGAAGAAAAGAAATCTTGTTATTTATGAAGGTGTTCAGTTTTTTAAAATCTTTTTTTTTCAGAAATTATCCGGATTTTAGGTAAGAAAAGGACGCAACCTGTTTCTTTGTGCGTCTGTTTCTTTGTGTGTCTGTTTCTTTGTGTGTCTGTTTCTTTGTGTGTCTGTTTCTTTGTGTGTCTGTTTCTTTGTGTGTCTGTTTCAGTGTACACAGTTACATGTGTAGGAGTGTAAGTATGACGGTCGTAGACGTGCACGTTCGTAGTCCAGGCTGTTTGTCTTCTTACTCTCTGTTTGTCTTCTTACTCTCTGTTTGTCTTCTTACTCTCTGTTTGTCTTCTTACTCTCTGTTTGTCTTCTTACTCTCTGTTTGTCTGTCTATCAGTTTTCTTTCCCAGCTCTCTGCCTGCCAGTCCCCATCTATCTGTATATTAGTTTAACGTCTAATATGTATGTCTATTAGTCTAACTTCTCATCTGTATGTCTATTAGTTTTACTTCTCATCTGTATGTCTATTAGTCTAACTTTTCACCTGTATGTCTATTAGTCTAAATTCTCATCTGTATGTCTATTAGTCTAACTTTTCACCTGTATGTCTATTAGTCTAAATTCTCATCTGTATGTCTATTAGTCTAACTTTTCACCTGTATGTCTATTAGTTTTACTTCTCATCTGTATGTCTATTAGTCTAACTTTTCACCTGTATGTCTATTAGTCTAACTTCTCATCTGTATGTCTATTAGTCTAACTTCTCATCTGTATGTCTATTAGTCTAACTTCTCATCTGTATGCCTATTAGTGTAACCTCTCACCTGTATATCTAGTAGTCTAACTTCTCATGTCTATTAGTCTAACTTTTCACCTGTATGTATATTAGTCTAACTTCTCATCTGTATGTCTATTAGTCTAATTTTTTACCTGTATGTCTATTAGTCTAACTTCTCATCTGTATATCCATAAGTCCAACTTCTCATCTGTCTGCGTATTAGTATTACTTCTCATCTGTCTGTCTATTAATCTAATTTCACATTTGTATGTCAATTAGTTTTACTTTACTTCTCTATTAAATTTACTTCTCATCTATCTATTGTTCTACCTTCCAGTATGCCAGTCTGTAAGCCTACCCCAGAGTCTTATAACAGTAAATGTTATATAACAGTAAATGTTATATAACAGTAAATGTTATATAACAGTAAATGTTATATAACAGTAAATTTATATAACAGTAAATGACGCAATGATTTGTTGGGGAGAACTATTGAAGCAAATTTCCAGCGCGGGATAAAGATATAATAAACAGGTCAGATGACGTACATGAGACATGACAGACGAGGACATTGATGACCGGACCTTAGACTGGTCAGAGTCATGAGTTACCCTCATTAGTGTTGGAAGTTTAGTTATGAAGAAGTGTAAGAGGAGTATGTTCAGGTGTTTCACGTAATAAACCGGTTTGGTCACTGGAAAAGCTGGATTCAAATTCCTGGTAATTTTATTTTAATTGTTTATCTGTCGGACCTTTCTTTAACCTTAGAGGAAAAAATCTCCAATTCTCTTGAAAACTCAAGTTCTAGTGACATATATCAACTGAAGCAGAACCTGGAGGATTACTGCCATTATATTTCACTCCCGGGTTATGTGCTAAAGCAGGTACAGGTCATGCTGTCCAAATATGCAGAACAGCTAGAGTGATCTTTCAGAAATCTATGTACATGTATATGTTTCTGTCGTCTGTCTTTACTCTTTAATTATATGTTAACTCTCTTAGTAAGAGTTTATACTTGCAAGGTACCATTTCATATTCATTACAATACTAGTACTAAACTGAAACTGAGCTGTCATGTTGATATGAAACGTGAGAGATGAAGGGCAGAATGTAGCACCGGCAAGTGAGCCCAAATGTTCGCTCCTTGACCACAAAGTTGATTTGTTCTCATTGTTTCTGTCTATAGATGTCTGTCTACCTAGTTAACAACCTGCCTGCCAGTGTACATATATTTGCCTATCATTACCATTACCTGTTGTCTACTTACAGGTACCTGTGTACCATTACCTATTGTCTGCTTACAGCTGCCTGTCTACCATTACTTATTGTCTGCTTACAGCTACCTGTCTACCATTACCTGTTGTCTGCTTACAGCTGCATGTGTACCATTACCTATTGTCTGCTTACAGCTGCCTGTCTACCATTACCAGCAATCTGCTTAAAGCAAGTCTGTCTGCCATTACCTGTTATCTGCTTACAGCTGCCTATCTACCATTACCTGTTGTCTGTTTATATTCGCCTGTCCGTCTACTGACATACCTACCAAACTACTCACCAGACTTCCACACTGACACACACAAACACCCACACCTTTATCAATGTCTGTCATTTTTTTAAAACACTATTATTATATTTTATGTTTATCATTTTGATGTATATTGTCACGTATTGTAAATGCATCTCACCTTTGCATCCTTTACACCACACCTCCTGCCTTCTTCTTCTTCTTCTTATTCTTCGACAATCTCCTGGAACTGAGAGCTGATGTTCTTTGCAGCCGATGAAGTGAAGAAGTTGAGGCCCATCACCGTGTCATATTGGAGCTGCTCATGGCAGATATTTCTTCTCTCCATGGGAGCAGTCAAAAATCAGGGGGTGGGGGTGCTTCTTTGTCAGGCTCCACCACCACAGGGACTATAACAATTCCTACTTCCTTAGTCATGGTAGGCCTGTTACTGGGGGTAAGAAGGGAGAGTGGGGCAGGGTTTTGGTCAGTTATGGTTGGCCAACCCTGGCGCTGATGGCCCCTAAAGCATTATTATTAACACCCAGAAACTTCTGTTCTGAAGAAAGACTAAACTGAGAGAATGTTAACCAATGTTTGTCACAAATAAACTCTGCCAACAGATAAGAAAGGGGCGCCTAAAGGCCTCAACCCTGGCAGCTCACACAGCAAGATCAGCGCCACTAACAAACCTGCGCCCCTTGAGGAGGAACCCTTCTACGCCACCATGTGACAAGCGCCCCTCCTCCGTGAATACAGAAATACCGGGAGAAATTTTTATGTGCTGCTTAATTTAATGAGAAACAAATATGGTGGCACGTGTATAATGTTCCACAATATAATTGTATGGAACTCTTACAAAGTGTTCATTTCGTGACAACTTTTCATGAAAGTCTACAATAAACCTTTACCGGTGACTGTGTAGTTGTTCTGGCAACAAAGCGTGATCAGTGCAGCCGTACTTTTGCTGCTGCATAATTATTTAAGTTGTTTCCCCTTAGTTCGTTATACCTTCCCCCTGTTCAGTTTAAAATTAGTGTAGATTTCAGCGTAAAATAAAATCATCTTACACAAATTAATAAACAGATAAAGTATTACTTTGTTTTTCTTCTGTTTTTAATTAAATTCGTGATTTTAAAATGTGAAGTTTGCATATAACTAAATATAAATATCTTTCAGTAAAGGCCAGAGTGTTCAGAGATGTTTTGCCATAATTATTTTATTCATGAAAAGTCTTAGCATACTGAAGACATGCATGTGATACATGATAGTGAAGGTAAATGAATGCAGAATACACATTCGAGAAATTTTCACTTATTTTGAATACCACAGAAAAAAAATTAATAGAAAAAAAAAACTGCACTTGTTTTGATTAAAGTATTGTTTGTGTAGAGTGAAACAGATGATGGATTTACTCACCCGGATTATTTCATAAATATAACTCAAAGCACTTTAAAGGCTTTTTGAATAAAATAAATCCAAATATGAATAGAATATCCAAGTTTCAGCATCACGTGGTTTGCCAGTTTATATTTTACATTCAAACTAATACAGCGTGTTGTTTCTTACAAATGTAAAGGACGAAGCCAAATCGCTGAAGAACAGTGTAGCTTCGTCGAAGGAAAAGGCACAAGTAATGCCATATATTTTGAGAACATTGATGGAAAGATCACTAGAAATAAAGACCCACCTATACTTATGCTTCACGGACTTCTGTAAAGCATTCGATAAAGTGAGACACACAGAAATTATAAGAATGCTGGAAGACATCAACATAGATGGGAAAGATCTGAAACTCATCAAAGACATATACTGGCTGCAATCAGCAGCATCGAAGGTTGAGAATCAGATAGACATAATCTTAGAAGTGAGATAAGGATGTGTTCTATCTCCTGACCTCTTTTCCTTGTACAGCGAAAACATAATGAGAATATAGAGAGCTTGCCAGGAATATCAGCTGGCGGTTACAACCTTAACATCTTAAGATATACAGACGACACGGTTCTGATTGCTAAAAGTGAAGGGGAGCTATAGGCTGTTCTGGACATCGTGGTTCGTGAAAGTAAAAGTAAAGGTCTCAGTCTGAATAAAAAGAAGACTGAAGTGTTGGTCATCTCAAAGAAAAGAATACCACCAAAATGTAGCATTACCATCAATGGCACAGAACTGAAACAAGTTGATAGATTCAAGTACTTAGGAACAATTATAACAACTGATGGGAAATGTCACAATGAAATAAAAAGCAGACATGATCAAGCCAAGTCAGCATTCCAGAAAATGAGAAACATATTATGTAACAGATCCATATCAATGGAAACAAGATTCCGAGAACTTAAATGTTACATCGAGCCAGTTTTGTTTTATGGATGTGAAGCATGGTCCATGAATAAGAGATTACAGAGAGAAATGGAGGCCACGGAAATGTGGTTCATAAGAAGGATGCTGAAGGTACCATGGACAGCCAAGAAAACCAACGAAGAAGTCTTTAAGAGAGCCTGGAGTTATAATGAAAATTACAGCAAAGATCAGAGGCAGACAAGCGAGATTTGTAGGATATTTTCTGAGAAGAGGAAAATTGGAACACATTGTGGCAACAGGAAAAATTGAGGGAAGAAGAAACAGAGGAAGACAGATAGAGAAGTTACTGGATGAGTTGTCAGTGTGGCTAGGAAGAAAGTCACCAGCGGATCTCATAATCAAGTCTAAAGACAGGGAATTGTGGAGAGAAATGATCGCCTACGCCACGCGGCACTGCACTTGATTGATTGATTGACGAAGCCAAGCTGGCACGTCATACATGGCCTATTTTTACATCCCTGTTACATAATGTAAGCTTTGTCTTCTACAAACATCCTGTGTACATGTTATTCAAGCATGACTTTGTGTGTGCCATATACCGAAATAGGCTCTTGGGTGAAGTTGAGGTCGGCCATCACATCCTTCACATTAAAAAAAAGAAATCTTTATCTAAACTAGAGCTTTTATCAAGGACAGATTCCAACCTATTTGTCACTGATTCATCGAAGTTGTTCATTAGAGTCATCTAGCATGCCCAGTTCTCTAGCTTTCTTTGATGATAAAACTATTTTTTTAAATATAAAGTACTCTGAACTACACTCACTTGACATTGTTGGCTCAAAGTAGTCAGAGCTACACTCATCTGACATTGTTGGCTCAAAGTAGGCAGAGCTACACTCATCTGACATTGTTGACTCAAAGTAGTCAGAGCTACACTCATCTGACACTGTTGGCTCAATGCGTCAACAAAATAAACCATCAGGTGATCACGATTGTCAACATTATGCAGGAATTTAAAAGAAAAAAAAATTAGTCACGAAAGGAAGAAGAAAAGATCAAACTATCCACGCTGAAACCACATTTTAAGAAATATTAATTGAATGACTTCCCTTTATTTAAAATAAAAGAACTATAAAACTTATACATGGAACAGAATTCTGCTGAACTCTATATCGACCCTGGTATCGTCACATCGGTCCACGGAGCTGACAGGAAGAACGCTGTCAATGTTCTTTTAACATTTATCAGGTATTAATTTTATTCTGGATATGTACTCTCTTTTTAGCAAGGAGAGCTCTGTAATACAAACAAACAGAGCCGTGTGTATTGCTTTACGAGGCCCATAGAGTGACAATGCGTGAATGCCAAATGTTTCCTTTCCATACACTACAGTGTGGTTCAGTGACCAACACTGCTGCTAGCTGCTTTCTCTTTCCAGGCTCTAGGTGGAGCGAGGTATCCAATTTTTCAGCAACAGTAACAGAAAGCTATACAAGAAAAACTTTGCATACTCCCTTGTGGAATAATGGAATTACCTCCCTTACCATTTAAAATCTGTAGCTGGTAATTCACAAAATGACCTCGGCAAAGATACTGCATCAGTTAGACGTTGTGCTGAAACGTGTACTGTGATTGATGGAGGTCACACTCTCTATTGATAACAACTGGTCATTCTGAAATTCTTTGATTATTAGGTTTTAATTTCAACAGCAACATTTTTTTCAAGTATTATTTGAATACGTATTTTTTATTTTGATAGTAATTCAAATAACAAACAGTGACTATTAAATGAATGAAATGTGGATAAATTTGATGTTGAAAGTCATTTTTTCTTGATTTAATTTTTGTTTGATTTACTTTCATAATGTTGTTAAAATTTAAACATTTGTGGTGTAACTTTTTGTTCAGGAGTAGTTTTTTGTTAGTTATTTCAAGTGCAAAGCTGTTCTTCTGTTAGTTATTTCTAGTACATAGCTGTTTTCATGTTAGTTATATCTAGGGCATGGCTATTTTTGTGTTAGTTATTTCAACTGCCAAGGAGTTTGTGTGTACATAGAGACAGTTTCCTCGAGTACACATCTTCTGAGATGCAGAATGAGAAGATGGTGGCAGATGTTCCACGGCACCAAACTCTAGACTAAAAATTGTATAAGACAATGGAGGAATTCTTTCATCAAATAGGCTAATTTCAACAGTCGTTGTTCTGCAGAGTGGTTGCACGTGACGTAGATGTTCATAGATTCACCTATCTCAAGATTCATGAACTAGCATAACACCTGTCCATAATAACATAATACATGTCCACAGTAACCTAACATCTGTCCACAACAACGTAACACATGTTCACGATAACATTATAACAATATAACGGCTGTCCACGATAACATAACACCTGTCCACAACGACATAACACCTGTCCACAACAACATAACACCTGTCCATAATAACATAGCACCTGTCTACAGTAACATAACAGCTGTCCACAACAACATAACACCTGTCCACGATAACATAGCACTTGTCTACAGTAACATAACACCTGTCCACAATAACATAATACACATGTCTTGATATCAACAGTTCATGTTTTAATTAACGTGTTATTCTTATTTTCACAGATGGTTACTGATATTACAATGACAAGATTCAGCCGTGAATATCTGTAAATCAACACACTCAAGATGAGGTTCAGAATATGTAGTATTATAGCTCTCACTTCAACAACCTTCAAGATTAGTTACACGATGCAAAATCTACATTATAATTCTCACACAATCCATTATCTCACAAGATCATTTACATGAAGCAAAATCTACATTATAATTCTCACACAATCCATTATCTCACAAGATCATTTACATGAAGCAAAATCTACATTATACTTCTCACACTATCCATGATCTCACAAAATCAGTTACAATAAGCAAAATCTACATTATACTACTCACACTATCCATGATCTCACAAAATCAGTTACAGGAAGCAAAATCTACATTATAATTCTCACACTGTTCATGCTCTCTCAAAGCAAGCAACTTTAATAACATTTGTGTTCCATCAAAATGGACAAAATCAATCATTAAGATTAATGTCAAGAGGCACAATACTGTACTGGAGACCCTTCTTGAGGGCAAGATCGAAGGGAAAAGAACAAGAGGACGACAGCTATATAGATAGCGACATAGACAGCGGCATAGACAGCGACATAGACAGTGACATAGACAGCAACATAGACAGCGACATAGATAGCGACATAGATAGCGACATAGACAGCGACATAGACAGTGACATAGACAGCAACATAGACAGTGACATAGACAGCGACATAGACAGTGACATAGACAGCGACATAGACAGTGACATAGACAGCAACATAGACAGCGACATAGACAGCAACATAGACAGCGACATAGATAGCGACATAGACAGTGACATAGACAGTGACATAGACAGTGACATAGACAGCGACATAGACAGCAACATAGACAGCAACATAGACAGCGACATAGACAGCGACATAGACAGCGACATAGACAGCGACATAGACGGGTGGACACTATCAAGAGATGGACAGGGACAAGCTTGGCCGAGTGCTCTGCGAAGACAAGAAACAGAGCAGAGTGGACATTCATTACAGCCAACCTTCCATGGGGACACGCCACGAGATGATGATGATGATGATGATGTATACAGTATGTGTAAGCACATTTTTGTGCGTGTCACTGAAAACTTATAACACTATATTTCTTTGTTTCATACGTTCTGATTGATATTTTGTGACTAATGTCCACGCATTTCTGTGCTCATTTGCAATTCTTTGAGCATTTGAAAGTGATAGTAAACATGTCTGTTTATCTTGTAACATGTTATAGCAATGAGCTGTTATAATAGTGAGCTGCTATTGTTAGCTGACGTCTTCCTATAGCGGCCGACATGCGGCCAAATCAGTTTACGGCCTGGTGGATGCTTACAAATGCGCAGCGAAGAACTGTATTTATCAATGAATAAGATGGCCAAAACATAGCAAAATACTATCTGTAAGAGAATGAGTTCTGATGAGAATAATGTCATGACCTAGTGCACTCATTTAACAATAGAAGTTGTCCAAAGTGTGGTGTTCCAGATCGACGTTTTAACTCTAAAACTGAAATGATGAAAGCATTAAAATATACGTGCTACAGTAAGCTTGAACTTGCAGTAGAAGTCGAACTCTGTGTCCCGTTTGTGGCACCGATCCTGTACTTCGCATGAAAGGCATCGAGCTCGGACCTGGGAGGATTCGCTACACTTATATAGAAGGATTCAGGGTTGAGCACTCTTTTGTCTGTTGATTAGATACAATTTACATGATTATTTGGATATGAGTTTCAGATACTAACAATAGCAAAATCAAGTTCAGAAATTTACAGAAACAAAAATAGCAAACTAACACTGATAGTTAAAAAAGGTAAAATTCCCTTTCCCAATGCCATTAAGGGATATTGCGAATACGGTGTTAGTCCCGTGTTTTCCATGACCTTCGGCACATGAAAGAGTGATGTGCTCAGTATCACACCTGGCCGCTTTACCTTCCAAGATTTCTCTGGTACCCATTTTTAGATACCGGGTGAACCCTGGGCCCATATTGGTGTGTACCAGAAAGAAGTCCCATGCTGGGACTGAACCCAGACCACCGGATTAGTAGACCGAGCTAACACTGACGGCAGCACATTCAGTTTCCAATGTTGCATCCAGGAAAATCAGTTCAAATTTTGCGTGTAGGAAAATTAATTTAATATACTGGACGTGAC
Organism: Achatina immaculata; assembly: GCA_009760885.1. Lineage (NCBI taxonomy): Eukaryota > Metazoa > Mollusca > Gastropoda > Stylommatophora > Achatinidae > Lissachatina > Lissachatina immaculata. The sequence continues at coordinate 35,976,005 of CM019706.1, forward strand.
AAAATCAATTTTTATATACTGTAAGTGACAAAATCACTGTTATTTAGGAGACGTTAAAAAATCATGTTCAAAATCACAGTTATTTAGAAGACGTTAAAAAAAATCATGTTCAGACACAGCATCATCATCATCATGATCAGGTGCCGTGCCGACTGGCGTTGACTATTATGCTTCTCCAGAGTACACGATCCTTCATGCAGGCCATCAGCTCAGTTGGTGATCTCCTCTCACACCATCCCGCCAGACTGTCCAGTATCATTTCTCTTGGTCTTCCTCTTGATCTTCTTCCTTCTATTTTTCCTGTTGTTATAATATTTTCAATGCCCCCTCTTCTCATTGCATGTTCTATGAAAGTACATTGTCTCTCTCTTATCTTTTTGACAAGGTTTTTTGTCTCTCCAGCTCTTCTCATACATTCTTCATTAGTTATTTTTGCTGTCCAGGGGATTCGCAACATTCTTCTAATAAACCACATTTCTGCTGCTTCCAATGATTTTTGTGCAGACCTGCCTATTGTCCATGATTCACTTCCATATAACAAGATATAGACACAAGCAGTAAGAAAATGTGTCAAGATTTCACGACATTGTTCATTCCGAGATTCGTTCGAAGATCTGAAGAATTTGTTCTCGGATGTTGCATGTAACATAATATATGAACTACACCAGTCTTTCGTTTAAAAAGCAACTGACATTCTGAACGTTTCGTCTGTAGAATACAGAAAATATCATGACAACGTTTATGAGTCTTTTTTTTTTTTTTGTGCTCTTTTTGTTATCATTATCATCATCATCATCATGATGCTCCGTGTTCTCAGTGAAGTTAGTCACAACTGATCCCCAGTCCTCAATGATGCGCCTGAACGACCAGTCCTACAGATACAACACGATGTCTATCCAGCTCCACCGCTGATGTTCTGTTCCTCTTTTGCCACGCACTTTCCACCGGGTATTGTTCAGAACATGTCGTTAATTATACCCAAAAAAATTTTTTTTTGTTTCTTTTATGTGTGTGAGTTTTCTGATGAGCAATAGCTTCAATTTTTGTGTGTGTTTTCTGATGAGCAATAGTTTCAAATTTTGTGTGTGAGTTTTCTGATGAGCAATAGTTTCAAATTTTGTGTGGAGTTTTCTGATGAGCAATAGTTTCAAATTTTGTGTGTGTGAGTTTTCTGATGAGCAATAGTTTCAATTTTTGTGTGTGTGAGTTTTCTGATGAGCAATAGCTTCAATTTTTGTGCTAGATTTTTTACGAGCAGTAGTTTCATATTTTGTGTATGTGTTAATTTTACGATGTGCAAATAAGTTTCAGATTTTGTTGTGAGTTTTATGAAGAGCAACAGTTCAGATTTGTGTTTATTGATACTGACGGTTTCTTCTGTTATATCTGATGATTTATGTCGTATGCGTAATAGAGGGGACTATTTTATTCATGTTTTTCCTAGTGTTTCTTTTTCTTTGCGTTATCTTCCTTCTTCGAAAACAAAACCAAGATACAGTTGCATCCCTTGTCGTCCTTCATTATTTGCTGACTCCAAAGAATTTTTTACTCTGAAATATTCCCCACAAGGATGATACATCTATACCCATAGTGGGTATATTTTGTTCCATGATAAAACGAATGACATTCTGTTATAAATGATACTTTAGGATACAATGCACTTTCTTATACAAGCTGTGATGTGGCTTGTTTTTATACAAGCTGTGATGTGTCTTGCTTTGTGAAGGTATATGATGAAACGATATGCAGTAATATGATACCAGTAGAGGAATGTTATTAATAAGGTATATGGTGAAACGATATGCAGTAATGTGATACCAATAGAGGAATTTGGGTAATAAAGTGAAGGTATATGGTGATACAGGCAGGCTGAAAGGATCTGAAGGAAGATACCCCCAGGAAAATTCTAAGAATACACGGAGAAGAATACATGACAAAGGTGGAAATAACCAAAAGAATGGGCAAGAGAATATTACTAAAGAGGTCAAAAGACGAAGATAGAAACGCCTGGGCCATATACTACGAATCGAGAGAAAAAAAAAGACACCCCTATACCTCCTTGACTTGGATGACTCAAGGTAAAAAGAAAGAGGGGCAGGCAACTGAGGACATGGAGACGCGAAGTATAGGAAGAACTAAAGGAAGCAGGAAAGATATGGACTGAGGTATCCCGACTTGCACTAGACAGTATTGGCTGGATAGCCTTTGGTGAAGCCTAATGCTCCATTGGGAGTACAGAGGACTGATGATGATGATGACATGGTGATAGGGTATGCAATAATGGGGTAACATTACAGAACTATTTAATAAAGTGAAGGTATATGGTGATACTGTAAAGAATTATGGTAATAAAGTGAAGGTATATGGTGATACTGTAAAGAATTATGGTAATAAAGTGAAGGTATATGGTGATACTGTAAAGAATTATGGTAATAAAGTGAAGGTTATGGACCTACCACGGCTGCTTTCTTCTGAACTCTTGAACTTGGAAAGCGCGAACGAGCTTCTAGACCTACATCCTCCAGATCTCCTTCTCTGGTCAGCAGTTTCTGTCCTCAGGGTGAATGCCCGGATGTGGCAAATCAAGGTCAGCAAAGTAAGGGTTAGTAGTGCCATGCCAGCTGCGAGAATGTAGGTTACTGGATTTGAACTAGCACAAACAAGCCAGACGTCCTGATCTGAAACATATTGTACAAATACATAGTGAAATACAAGTTATAAACCACTAAAACTAAGAGGAAAAGATTTTTTTAAGCAGTAATTAAAATGTTAATGCATGAAAATAATGAGTTTCCACAAAAAGTATCAACAAGATCGGGATTTTTCTACGTTATTAAAAAGGGAAAAATAGAACAACATCGGAAAAGATATTAAAGCTGAAAACTCCGTGACCCTTTTTCTGTGTACCTTTGATAACTCAGCCAGTCATTTGCATATCCCTTGCTGAACTTTGCCTCCCTAACAGCACTCCTGTAGGCCTCTCGGTTGTGAGCAAGATGGCCTGCTGCTGATCCATCGATTTGTAGATCATCAACGATGTCTTGCAGCCATCTTCGACTTGGTCTTCCTCTCTTTTTTGTTCCTGTCATGTACCTTCCAATACGGTCTTCTCTATATTATCATGAAGTTTAATGTGTCCAAAATATTTAATGCTTGATATTTTAATATTTCATAACTAAAACACATAGAACACACACATGACTCTATGATTAAGCCAGAGCGGTGACGAAGAACATTCTGTGCGTACACACACACACACACCCACCCACACACGCACATAATGTTATCTCTGCTCTCAGTTTGCGACTTGGCCGAGGTTCCGCTTCGACAGACACAGAAAATTATGGTATCAGATCATGCTCGGGATTCCTTCGAGAGCATCCACAACAATTATACAGTTCCAAAACTGGTTTTCTGGTGGTCTTTCCTGGCCGTCCATTTGAGGATTCTGCTGGTAGCTTCCAGCTGGAGGTTATTGCAGCTGATGGTGTGCTGAAGACACTTGTTATAAATTTCTTGTATCATTTGACAAGAAAGGATAAGAGACTGCCCAGATATAAAATCTAACAAACAAAAGAATCAGGTCTGCCAGCAAACACCATCACCACGTGGCACGCCTTGACTGGATCAGCTTCTCAGAAACACCGTGTCACAAAAGCCTGTTTGACGGTTACATAGCAACGTGGGTTTGATGAAGTATTGATCGTCTATGTTTGCTGTCCCTTGTAACAGTATCTCACGGAGTCATTGCCGTTGTCTTCCTAATCTAGAGAGCAGTAAATGCTGCAGCACCTTCCACTCGGCAAACTTCTTTATTTCCTGTATGTACGTACTTGACATTTGGCATAAAAAATATTCCGGATCAAGAAAGGTCAAAAGTAAATGTGTTCGTTTTTGTATGTTTTAATCTCTGTCCTCGGCAGCCAATATTCCGGATTAATGAGGGTTAATAAGTGTAGACAACATAGTTTTTAATCTTATGTTTTATTTTAAAATAACTTATCAGTACATTCACTTATTAACTCTCTCCCCCTCCCTCTCTCTCTATTTCCTTCTCTCTCTTTCCCTCTCTCTCTCTCTCGTTCTTGTAATACACAACACATTTAGCAGCAAACTAACCTTTCAGATTTACAACAGTATTTTTTGTACTTTCCTGGACAGAAACTGTACTAGTCTGTGTAACACAGTCTGAAAACCGGAAAATGAACAGAATCGTACACTATAGAAAAAAATATCCGGTACACTATAGAAAGAAACATCCGGTACTCTATAGAAAGAAAATATCCGGTACTCCATCATTCATTCATTTGCATGTTCCTTGCGGAACTTTTCCTCCCTAACAGCACTTCTATAAGCCTCTCGGTTGTGAGCAAGACGGCCTGCTGCTGATGCATCCATTTGCAGATCATCAACGATGTCTTGCAGCCATCTTCGCTTTGGTCTTCCTCTCTTTCTTGTTCTCATTGTGAACCTTCGAAGACAGTCTTCTATAGATTATCATGACGTTTAATGTATTCAAAATATTTAAGTTTTCTCTCTTTAATCCTCTTTACTAGCCAGCCTTCTTCAATGTTAAGTTCTTGTAAGTAAGTAAAAAGTAAAGGTAACCCTATCATACCTTAGAGGCACATAAGGATATGATGTTATTGCCCATATTTTCCTTGACCTGTCAGTACACTAGAGGGTGATATGGTCAGTATCACGTCTGGCTGCCTTTTCCTTCCCCAACTCCAGAAGAAGTAAGGTACCCATTTCTACAGCTGGGTGACTGGGGTGCCGCCGGCCGGATTGGATCCCCTGACATTCACCATGAGAGACCAGTCCACTAATCACTTCGCCACTCAGCCAACCAGTGTATAGATATATTTTGTTCTTTTTTGTGTCCATGATATATGAAGAACTCTTCTGCAGTATTTACATTCAAAGGCATTTATGTGTTTCTCAGCTGTTGTGTTAAGTGTCCAGGTCTCACAGGCATATGTTGCGATGGGAAAGATGCATACTCTTAAAAATCTTATTTTTGTAGTTCTATCTGTTCCTTTCCACAGATTCTTTTGTTGTTTTATTTTCTGAAGAGCGATAGATGTCCTCCTTTTAAATTCCCTCATTGTATCTCCATTATAGTTAGTAGTGATCCAATATATTCAAAACTTTCCACTTCTTCCAATTTTTCCTCATTGATATATATTTCAGCTGCCTTATTTGTTTTGTCAGTTGTCATCAATTTAGTTTTCTTCGCAATAAGATAGATGTTTTGCTCTTCGCTGTTCTTACAGACTGACATAATTAGTTTTTCCATTCCTTTTTGTGTTGTGGACAGTAATACTGTGTCATCAGCATATCTAATCTCTGGTAATTCATAACTTCCAATTGTTATGGCAACGTAATAATCTTTGTCTACATCTTCTCTAACATTCCTCATTTTATTTTCACCGGTACTCTACAGAAAGGAAAAATCCGGTACGCTATAAAAAAAAAAAACAAAATGAATATAGACACACTCTGTACATAAACATTCTAGAAAATATAAATCTTAGAATTTAGGAAAAACATGGCTGATTATCACTTTTCTACAACGTTAAGCTCGAAACTCCTGCTGGATCAACCATTTTCTGAAGTAAATGAGGTCAAGAAACAAATGGTAAATATTGATTCTGTAATAGCTCTTAATTTTCTCTATTCTTTTCGCTCTTTCACCTACCTACCTACCTACCTACCTACCTACCTACCTACCTACCTACATACCTACCTACCTACCTACCTACCTACCTACCCACCAACCTACCTACCTACCTACCTACCTACCTAATTACCTACCTACCTACATACCTACCTACCACGCGCAGTCCTCCGCCTTACTTATGGTCACTGTTTACGTTATAACACTAAACATATCCAGCGTTAAAACTAAACAAAACAAACTGTCTTCTTCCTCAACCCAGGATTGATCTGTACAAGAAAAGCCTTGCATACTCTGCAGTACAGCTCTGCAACACCATCCCCTATCAATTAAAATCCATTAGTAATACTTCATCCTTTAACTCAAACCTGTTTCATTATTTACTTGCTTGTAATTATATGCCTTCATAGAATAACCAGCAATCTCTCAACCCATGATTCGCCAGACATCAAGTACTAAAATGACATAGTTCGAAAAGTAACTTGTTGGATATTGTTGGAAATTAATTTAATATTTGTTAAAAAAAAACATATGTTAGAAGATCTGTACTGACAATGTATTTTTGTTTATGTATGTGTGTGTGAGAGAGCTATTTTATTAGGTTAATTACTTCTTCTCCTTTACTTTGAATGTAATAGTTTAATCTTGCACTCTTTTGATATGTTTTTTTCCCCAATTTAATTTGTATTCTTGTATTAAATCGAGTGTGTGGGAAGAATGAAAGATGGAGTGATGAAGGGCAGAATGTAAGTCGGACCTGCGTGCCCAATTCTTTACCCTTTAAAAATAAAGATCATTCATTCATTCTTTCCTACCTACCTACCTACCTACCTACCTACCAACCTACCTACCTATCTACCCACATGCCTGGCCTACCTACCTACCTACTTGCCTGGCCTACCTACCTGCCTGGCCTACCTACCTACCTGCCTGCCTGCCTGCCTGCCTGCCTGCCTATCTATCTATCTTGCTTGCTCAATTCTTCACCTTTTGCAAATAAGTTCAATCAACCAATCAATCAGTCAGTCAAGTGATCGATCAATTTATTATTATACAAATCACACTTAATAGACTAACCTTTCAGATTTAGGTAAGTACTTTTTGAACTTTTCTCGACTGAGACTGTACTTGTTTCTGTATCTGCAGGCAAATAGTACAACGAAATTAATACAAATTAAAACAAAACAGATTTAGTCAACTATGGAGAGAAAACAAACATATAAACAACAAAAATAAATGAATTCGACACAGCCTAGAAAATAATTTTAAGGGTTTAGGAGAGTTTACCACCGATTTCCCTGAACATTCAGTTCTCAAAACCGTGATGAATAAATTACTTTCTATGATTAAAAAAGGTCATAAATTGCGATGGAAGAAATCGACTGATTAATCGCATCAAGTCACCGTATTCCTTTTAACCTCTTCCCTCTTTTATCTCTTTCTCTCTCTCTCTCTCTCTCCTTTACTATTTTTATGTACAGAATGGCAAGGAGGAGAAACGAAACAGATAACTAAAAGGCCAACAGTGATGTTTTATACAAAAGACATGGGAGAAAAAACTAAATTTCATATTTACGACCCTAGTTCTTGTACTTTGTTTAGCTGAAACTCCATTAGTTTCTGTACTATTATCTGCAGATAGGAAAAAACTGAATCAGAGAACGATTAAAATAAACTTTGTCAATATTTGTTTGATATAGACTATATACCTCCCTAAAATGTATTTGTATTTAGGTGTATTTCTATACATGCATGAATATGTGTAAGTTAGTATTTGTATATGTGTGAATGTCTATATATGTGTGTATGTGTATATATAGAGTATGTTCATTCATTCGTTTTCTCTCTCTCTGTCTCTCTCTCTTTCTCTCTCTCTCTCCCTCTCTCTCTCTCTCTCTCTCTCTCTCTCTGTGTCACTCTCTCTGTATTTTCACTTCTACAAAGCCAACAAAAGATGTTTTGTAGAAAAAGGACAGAACAAAACGGACCGCACAGATTTACGACAGTACTTTTTGTGCTTTTCTCCACTGAAAGTGCTTTCCAGTCTGAATCACTGTCTGAAAAAAGGAAAGTAACAGAAATGGAGAGTTACATAAAGGACATAGATTTAGTCTATTATAGAAATAATACACAATTTTTATTCTATAGAGAAAAAATATATTCAGTGTACTAAAGAAATTAAAATAGTACTTCCTTCTACAAGGCGAGTGCCATCTAGTCATAAACAGTAACTTCGCCTAGATTAAAACAGCTTTCACAATGATAAAAAATACAAAACATTTCAGATAAATCAAATTAAACACTTTTTTGTGTTCATACCAGTTTAATTGTCCAGCAAACTTTAGACAACAAAAGATACGAATAAATGAACAACAAATAAACAAACAAATCAGCAATAGCATGAATAAAACGATTAACGGAAAAGAAGAAAAAAACATCTGTAGTGTAGACCAGAAACTCTCATTTATATTTATTTATTTATTTATTTATTTATTCCATGTTCGGTGTCCTCCGAAACATCCTTAACGTGAAAATTCTAAATGCAAGAAAATCAAAACATTCTGAGCGCGAACATGACGTGACAATGAAATATTTCATAACTGACATCATGGTATAAGTGAAAGATTCCATTACTCACCTCATGGTATAAGTGAAAGATTCCATAACTGACCTCATGGAATAAGTGAAAGAGTTCATAACTGACCTCATGTATAAGTGAAATATCTCATAACTGACCTCATGGTACAAGTGAAAGATTCCATACCTGGCCTCATGGTATAAGTAAAAGATTCCATAACTGACCTCATGGTATAAGTGAAAGAGTTCATAACTGACCTCATGTATAAGTGAAATATCTCATAACTGACCTCATGTTACAAGTGAAAGATTCCATACCTGGCCTCATGTTACAGGTGAAAGATCCCATATCTGGCCTCAAGTTAAAAGTGAAAGATCCCATACCTGACCTCATGTTAAAAGTGAAAGATTCCATACCTGACCTCATGTCATGACTGTTTGGACACAGTCAAAGCGCAGACAGTTTATATAACTTTCCTAAGGGAAAAATGGCCTTCCTTCACGTGTGACTTATCTTATCCATGCACGTCGATATTCCCCTCCCCACCCACCCCAACACGAAAGCATGCATAGAAAGGGTAATAAAATAACAAGTGTGCAAGCTTGGCGGGCCACAAGCAGGTTTCCCATGATGCCCACATGAGGCCGACACCCGCATGCATTTCTCACCATATCGTTTGCCTATTCTCTCTTCTGTAGTGTAAAACGTCTTTTCAAAACGTCAAAAGGGTCTGCAGATGCCCCCTTTGGCGGGGTGAAAACGAGGAACCAGTTATACTTAACTATAGCACCGTAAACCAAGATGGCAGAGACTATGGCCACTGGTAGCTGGGGTAAACACTTTTGTTTTCTGGCTGTTTACAAAACTATTTTAACGATGTTCTGTGAAATAACTTTCAGTTAAAATTTAGTCGGTGTGTATGAAAGAGAAATGAATATCAACTTTTGACTTGGGCCTCATTCCCTACATATCTCATTATGTATGAGGTATATATTATAGTTTTATGGAAAATAGAGAGTAGCCACAGTTTCTACCACTCAGCTTCTAAAACGATTTAGATCAACTGTTTTTGTCTTTTTGAAACAGGTAACGGCAGAAACAGTCGAGTGCTTCAGGTAAAAGCATTTGTCTTACCTGTTCTCTTGTTGGGGTATAAGTATTTCTTATCTGTTGTCTTATGGATTGTTGTAAGAAAATGATTGAGGTATAAGCAAGTCTTCCTTGTTCTTTTGTACATCGTTTCAAGTCGAGTGGTTGCAGGAACAAGAATGTCTTACCTGTTGTCTTGTAGACTGCTTCAAGTCGAGTACTTCAGGAATAAGCGTGAATTACCTATTGTTTTGTAGACTGTTTCAAGTCGAGTGGTTCAGGAATAAGCATGACTTACCTATTGTTTTGTAGACTGTTCCATGTGGAGTGGTTCAGGTATAAGCATGACTTACCTATTATTTTGTAGACTGTTTCATGTGGAGTGGTTCAGGTATAAGCATGACTTACCTATTATTTTGTAGACTGTTTCAAGTCGAGTGGTTCAGGTATAAGCATGACTTACCTATTATTTTGTAGACTGTTTCATGTGGAGTGGTTCAGGTATAAGCATGACTTACCTATTATTTTGTAGACTGTTTCATGTGGAGTGGTTCAGGTATAAGCATGACTTACCTATTATTTTGTAGACTGTTTCAAGTCGAGTGGTTCAGGTATAAGCATGACTTACCTATTGTTTTGTAGACTGTTTCAAGTCGAGTGGTTCAGGTATAAGCATGTCTTACCTGTTGTCTTGTAGATTGCTTTAAGAGAAGTGATTGAGGTGTAAGCATGTCTTACTTGTTCTCTCGTAGACTGTTTCAAGTCGAGTGGTTCAGGTATAAGCATGTCTTACCTGATGTCTTGTAGATTGCTTTAAGAGAAGTGGTTGAGGTTTAAGCATGTCTTACCTGTTGTCTCGTAGACTGTTTCAAGTCGAGTGGTTGGTTTCCATGTTGTAGTTGGCATGTTGGTCTTCTTTGCTGTCACAGGTTCTAATGTAGACGTAGATAAATGAAATAAATGTAGAAGTTTGAGAGAGGGTAGAAGGGTGTGTAAGAAAGTGAACGAGTGAGGGAGAGTCAGAGAGTGCAGGAGAGTAAAGAGAGGGTGAGTTTAATTGAGGATTGAACAGATAATGGGAGAGTGATTGAGAAGGGAGAGATGGAGAGAGAATGAGAAGGTTATATGAAATGAGAGAGTGAGGTATAATAAATACAGTGAGAGAGTCTTTGGGGATGAGAGAGAGCTTGAGAGAATAAGGAATGTGAACGAGATAGTTTGGTGGGGAGGTTAAAGAGAGAGTGAGAGAGTAAGGAATCTGAATGAGACATTGTGATGGGGAGGGGGGGTTTAAAAAAAGAGAGAGTGTGTGAGGGAGTAAGGAATGTAAACGAGATAGTTTGATGGGGAGGTTAAAGAGAGAGAGAGAGAGAGAGTGTGTGTGTGTGTGTGTGTGTGTGTGTGTGTGTGTGTGAGGGAGTAAGGAATGTAAACGACATAGTTTGATGGGGAGGTTAAATGAGAGAGAGAGAGAGAGAGTAAGGAATGTAAACGAGAAAGTTTGATGGAGACGTTACAGAGAGAGAGAGAGAGAGAGAGGTAAAGAATGTAAACGAGATAGTTTGATGGGAAGGTTAAAGAGAGAGAGAGAGAGATAGAGAGAGAGAAAGAGAAAGAGAGTAAGGAACGTAAACGAGATAGTTTGATGGAGAGGTTACAGAGAGAGCGAGAGTAAGGAATGTAAACGAGATAGTTTGATGGATAGGTTACAGAGAGAGAGTGTGTGTGTATGTGTAAGGAACGTGAACGTGATAGATTGACTGGGAGGTTAAAGAGAGAGTGAGAGGGGATAAAAGAGAAAATGAGAGTGCGAGAGCTGTACCAGGTATCTAGCTCTTGAATTAAGTAATAAAATAAGGAAAGAAAATAAACCTGCGATAACTGGCAGCTGGTTAGCTCATACATAGACATAGATTTTCCAAGGCAAGGAGCTAAAGCTGCCATGATGACAGCAAGTCCGGCATCACCTTAGTGCTCCTGGGAAGTTTTACTTGACACGTATGAAGGAAAGTTATGCTAATATATATCATAGCTTTGCTATTTGTTATGGTATTCCTAGATGTTGTGTTATCATGTTGATCTTGGTTGCTGTGGCAGAGTCTCGGATAATCGACTCTCATGTATGTCTTGCCTGTTCCATTGTAGACTGCTTTCTAGTCGTGTGGTTCAGGTATAAGCGTGTCTTACCTGTTGTCTTGTAGATTGCTTTAAGAGAAGTGGTTGAGGTGTAAGCATGTCTTGTTCTCTCGTACACTGTTTCAAGTCGAGTGGTTGGTTTCCATACTGTACTGGACATAGAGGTGTTCTTCGCTGTGACTTTATCTAAAATCAGATGTAGATAAGTGAAATAAGTGTATATGTTTGAGAGAGTGATGATGGGTGTATAAAAGAGTGAGAGTGGAAGGTAAGAGAGTGAGGAGATTAAATAAACGATAAGAGAATGGCAGAGGATGAAAGAGATGCTGTACCAGAGTGTTATCTAACACGCTATGATTCTAAGATGCCTGACTGTTGTCTTATAACCTGACTGTTGTCTTATAACCTGACTGTTGTCTTATAACCTGACTGTTGTCTTATAACCTGACTGTTGTCTTATAACCTGCTGTTGTCTTATAACCTGACTGTTGTCTTATAACCTGACTGTTGTCTTATAACCTGACTGTTGTCTTATAACCTGACTGTTGTCTTATAACCTGACTGTTGTCTTATAACCTGACTGTTGTCTTATAACCTGACTGTTGTCTTATAACCTGACTGTTGTCTTATAACCTGACTGTTGTCTTATAACCTGACTGTTGTCTTATAACCTGACTGTTGTCTTATAACCTGCTGTTCTACGTGAACTTGATATTTTAAAAAGGAAACTTTTGCGCATGCTAAGTCTCCAGAATATGTTTCTTTACCAACAGTTTCATTAGACAGTCCTCGATTTCATTCGTTTAACCGTTCGTTCCAGAGCTCGCTTAGCCTACAGGAACTTGGGTTCTCTAATATCAAGTCTGTGCTAGAGAATGGTTCTCTAATATCAAGTCTGTGCTAGAGAATGGTTCTTTAATATCAAATCTGTGCTAGAGAATAGTTCTGTAATATCAAAGCTGTGCTAGAGAATAGTTCTGTAATATCAAGTCTGTGCTAGAGAATAGTTCTGTAATATCAAAGCTGTGCTAGAGAACGGTTCACTAATATCACGTCTGTGCTAGAGAATGGTTCTCTAATATCAAGTCTGTACTAAAGAACGGTTCACTAGTATCAAAGCTGAACTAGAGAATGCTTCACGAATATCACAGCTGTACTAGAGATTGGTTCACTAATAGCAAGGCTGTAATAGAAATTTGTTCACTAATATTAAGACTGTGCTAGAGATTTGTTTATTACTATCAAGGCTACACTAGAGATTGGTTCTCTAATATCAGTCTGTGCTAGAGACTGGTTCACTAATATCAAGTCTGTGCTAGAGAATAGTTCACTAATATCAAGTCTGTGCTAGAGAATGGTTCTCTAATATCAAGTCTGTGCTAGAAAATGGTTCTTTAATATCAAGTATGTGCTAGAGAATGGTTCACTAATATTAAGTCTGTACTAGAGAATGGTTCTCTAATATCAAGTCTGTGGTAGATAATGGTTCTTTAATATCAAGTCTGTGCTAGAGACTGGTTCTCTAATATCAAGTCTGTACTAGAGAATGGTTCTCTAATATCATGTCTGTGCTAGAGAATGGTTCTCTAATATCAAGTCTGTACTAGAGAATGGTTCTCTAATATCAAGTCTGTACTAGAGAATGGTTCTCTAATATCAAGTCTGTGCTAGAGAATGGTTCTCTAATATCAAGTCTGTACTAGAGAATGGTTCTCTAATATCAAGTCTGTGCTAGAGAATGGTTCTCTAATATCAAGTCTGTGCTAGAGAATGGTTCTCTAAATTCAAGCCTGTGCTAGAGAATAGTTCAGTAATATTAAATCTGTGCTAGACAACGGTTCACTAATATCACGTCTGTGCTAGAGAATGGTTCTCTAACATAAAGTCTGTGCTAGAGAATGGTTCTCTAATATCAAGGCTGTACTATAGATCGGTTCTCTAGTATCACAGCTGTACTAGAGAATGCTTCACGAATATCAAAGGTGTACTAGAGAATGATTCACTAATATCAAGGTTGTATTAGAGATTGGTTTACTAATATCAAGGCTATACTAGAGAATAGTTCACTAATAACAAGGCTGTACTAGAGATTGGTTCCCTAATATCAAAGCTAAACTAGAGATTTGTTCACTAATATAAAGGTTGTACTAGAGATTGATTCCTTATTATAAAAGCTGTACTAGAGATTGGTTCACTAATAGCAAGGCTGTAATAGAAATTTGTTCACTAATATTAAGACTGTGCTAGAGATTTGTTTATTAATATCAAGGCTACACTAGAGATTGGTTCACTAATATCAGTTCTATATTAGAGACTTGTTCACTAATATCAAGTCTGTGCTAGAGAATAGTTCACTAATATCAAGTCTGTGCTAGAGAATGGTTCTCTAATATCAAGTCTGTGCTAGAAAATGGTTCTTTAATATCAAGTATGTGCTAGAGAATAGTTCAGTAATATTAAATCTGTGCTAGAGAATGGTCTCTAATATCAAGTCTGTGGTAGATAATGGTTCTTTAATATCAAGTCTGTGCTAGAGACTGGTTCTCTAATATCAAGTCTGTACTAGAGAATGGTTCTCTAATATCATGTCTGTGCTAGAGAATGGTTCTCTAATATCAAGTCTGTACTAGAGAATGGTTCTCTAATATCAAGTCTGTACTAGAGAATGGTTCTCTAATATCAGTCTGTGCTAGAGAATGGTTCTCTAATATCAGTCTGTACTAGAGAATGGTTCTCTAATATCAAGTCTGTGCTAGAGAATGGTTCTCTAATATCAAGTCTGTGCTAGAGAATGGTTCTCTAAATTCAAGCCTGTGCTAGAGAATAGTTCAGTAATATTAAATCTGTGCTAGACAACGGTTCACTAATATCACGTCTGTGCTAGAGAATGGTTCTCTAACATAAAGTCTGTGCTAGAGAATGGTTCTCTAATATCAAGGCTGTACTATAGATCGGTTCTCTAGTATCACAGCTGTACTAGAGAATGCTTCACGAATATCAAAGGTGTACTAGAGAATGATTCACTAATATCAAGGTTGTATTAGAGATTGGTTACTAATATCAAGGTTGTACTAGAGATATGTTCATTAATATCAAGGTGTACTAGAGATTGGTTCCCTAATATCAAAGCTAAACTAGAGATTTGTTCACTAATATAAAGGTTGTACTAGAGATTGATTCCTTATTATAAAAGCTGTACTAGAGATTGGTTCACTAATAGCAAGGCTGTAATAGAAATTTGTTCACTAATATTAAGACTGTGCTAGAGATTTGTTTATTAATATCAAGGCTACACTAGAGATTGGTTCACTAATATCAGTTCTGTATTAGAGACTTGTTCACTAATATCAAGCCTGTACTAGAGATTTTTTCATTAATATCAAGGTTGTACTAGAGATCTGTTCATTAATATCAAGGTTGTACTAGAGATCTGTTCATTAATATCAAGGTTGTACTAGAGATTTGTTCATTAATATCAAGGTTGTACTAGAGATTTGTTCATTAATATCAAGGTTGTACTAGAGATTTGTTCATTAATATCAAGGTTGTACTAGAGATTTGTTCATTAATATCAAGGTTGTACTAGAGATTTGTTCATTAATATCAAGGTTGTACTAGAGATTTGTCATTAATATCAAGGTTGTACTAGAGATTTGTTCATAATATCAAGGTTGTACTAGAGATTTGTTCATTAATATCAAGGTTGTACTAGAGATTTGTTCATTAATATCAAGGTTGTACTAGAGATTTGTTCATTAATATCAAGGTTGTACTAGAGATTTGTTCATTAATATCAAGGTTGTACTAGAGATTTGTTCATTAATATCAAGGTTGTACTAGAGATTTGTTCATTAATATCAAGGTTGTACTAGAGATTTGTTCATTAATATCAAGGTTGTACTAGAGATTTGTTCATTAATATCAAGGTTGTACTAGAGATTTGTTCATTAATATCAAGGTTGTACTAGAGATTTGTTCATTAATATCAAGGTTGTACTAGAGATTTGTTCATTAATATCAAGGTTGTACTAGAGATTTGTTCATTAATATCAAGGTTGTACTAGAGATTTGTTCATTAATATGAAGGTTGTACTAGAGATTTGTTCATTAATATGAAGGTTGTACTAGAGATTTGTTCATTAATATCAAGGTTGTACTAGAGATTTGTTCATTAATATCAAGGTTGTACTAGAGATTTGTTCATTAATATCAAGGTTGTACTAGAGATTTGTTCATTAATATGAAGGTTGTACTAGAGATTTTTTCATTAATATCAAGGTTGTACTAGAGATTTGTTCATTAATATCAAGGTTGTACTAGAGATTTGTTCATTAATATCAAGGTTGTACTAGAGATTTGTTCATTAATATGAAGGTTGTACTAGAGATTTGTTCATTAATATCAAGGTTGTACTAGAGATTTGTTCATTAATATCAAGGTTGTACTAGAGATCTGTTCATTAATATCAAGGTTGTACTAGAGATCTGTTCATTAATATCAAGGTTGTACTAGAGATTTGTTCATTAATATCAAGGTTGTACTAGAGATCTGTTCATTAATATCAAGATTGTACTAGAGATCTGTTCATTAATATCAAGGTTGTACTAGAGATTTGTTCATTAATATCAAGGTTGTACTAGAGATTTGTTCATTAATATTAAGTTTGTACTAGAGATTTGTTCATTAATATCAAGGTTGTACTAGAGATTTGTTCATTAATATCAAGGTTGTACTAGATATTTGTTCATTAATATCAAGGTTGTACTAGAGATTTGTTCATTAATATCAAGGTTGTACTAGATATTTGTTCATTAATATCAAGGTTGTACTAGAGATTTGTTCATTAATATCAAGGTTGTACTAGAGATTTGTTCATTAATATCAAGGTTGTACTAGAGATCTGTTCATTAATATCAAGGTTGTACTAGAGATTTGTTCATTAATATCAAGGTTGTACTAGAGATCTGTTCATTAATATCAAGGTTGTACTAGAGATCTGTTCACTAATATGAAGTCTGAGCTAGAGAATGGTTCACTAATTTCAGTTTTGTACTAGAGATTCACTTTTTCAGAAGATTACGAGCATAAGGGATCGACTAGGATCATGGTGTATACCATCACTAGTGATCTATTATATAGATATTCTCTATGTGCACTTGGTGCAAACCTGCAATATAGACCCATTATGGCGCAAAGTGTAAATTAAAATCATCATCATCATCATGTGCCGTGCCGACTCGCGTTGGCTATTATGCTTCTACAGAGTATCCGATCCTTCATGCAGGCCATCAGCTCAGTTGGTGATCTCCTCTCACAAAATCCCATCAGACTGTCCAATATCATTTCTCTTGGTCTTCATCTTGATCTTCTTCCTTCTATTTTTCCTGTTGTTATAATATTTTCAATGCCCCCTCTTCTCATTACATGTCCTATGAAAGTACATTGTCTCTCTCTTATCTTTTTGACAAGGTTTTTTTGTCTCTCCAGCTCTTCTCATACATTCTTCATTAGTTATTTTTGCTGTCCAGGGAATTCGCAACATTCTTCTAATAAACCACATTTCTGCTGCTTCCAATGATTTTTGTGCAGGCTTCCCTATTGTCCATGATACACTTCCATATAAACAGATAGGTTCAATATAGCATTTTAGGACTCGTTTTCTAACATTCATTGATAAGGATGGGTTAGCTAATAGGTTTCTCATTCTCTGAAATGCAGTCTTTGCTTGGCCTATTCTGTTCCTAATTTCTGTTCTGCATTTCCCATCTGAAGTTATTACTGCTCTAAGGTATTTGAATTTCTGCACCTGCTTTAGAATAGTTCAGTTTAATTTAATACTGCATGCTGGTGGATTCTGTTTCTTAGATATAACCATACTCTCTGTCTTTCTGATGTTCAAAGTAAGGCGTTTCGGATCACTTTCTCTGACGACTTTATCCAAGAGATTTTGCAGGTCTTGTTGGTTCTCAGCTATCAGTACTGTGTCGTCAGCATACCGAAGGTTGTTAATATTGTATCCTCCAATTTTTATGCCAGGTTCTGTGATGATTGTTCTTAGAATATTCTCGCTATACAGAGAAAAAATGTCTGGAGATAGTGCACATCCTTGTCGCACCCCTTGTTTTATAGGTTGATATTTTCCAGTTCTATTTTCAACTCGAACTGCTGCTTCTTGCTGCCAGTATAGATGTTTTACAATCCTCAGGTCTTTGTCATCTATATTGATGTCTTCAAGCATTTTAATAATTTCATTATGTTTCACCTTGTCAAATGCCTTGGTGTAATCAATGAAGCATAAGTAGAGATCTTTCTGTACTTCTAAAGCTTTTTCTGTTAGTGTTCGTAAAGCATAAATGGCATTGTGTGTTCCCTTTCCTTCAACAAATCCAAACTGTTCATCTGCTATTTCATTTTTATCTTTTTCCTTGTTCTTCTCATAATTATTCTCAGAAGTAGCTTCGTTATGTGACATGAGAGGCTGATAGTCCGTGGTCGTCACATTCCTTTGCACCTGGTTTCTTTGGTAGTGTTATAAACGTGGATTTAATCAGGTCACTAGGAATATAATCACTGTTGTAAATGTCATTCAGTAACTTGGTTATTATTTTTATTCCTGTCTCCTCTAGTGCCTCTATTTCTTCTATTGTTATATTATCAGGCCCAGTCGCTTTTCCTTTTTTCATGTGTTTGATGGCATCTATGATTTCATCTTCAAGTATTGGTGGTCCATCACAGTTTTCAGTATCTGGTGTTAATTCTGGTCTTTCTCCTCCATATAGCTCACCGATATACTCTGTCCACCTGTCCACAATGTCTTCTTTTCCCATTAACATTTTACCTTCTTTCGATTTCAGGCATCCTGTGGTATATTTTGTCTTCCTGCCTGTGAGTTCATTAATTCGTTTGTGCATGTTTTTGCTGTCTTTAATATATAATAAAAAAATTAGCAATACACCAGGAAAAAAAACCTAAAGTGTTTCACGATGTCTGTTAGTATTTTGGCAGCCACCACGAGAGAAAATACAAATTTCACATCGCATCACGCAGTCAGTAGACCACACACACACACACCATACACACACACAAACAATTTTGGAGACAAAAACTGTGTGCCAGAATCTGTAAAATAGTCGAGAGGAAAGTAATTTTCATTTTTGAAGAGACAAAATTTTTTTTCACTTTCCACAATCCTCTTTCAGTGGACCAAAGCTATTTTTAATAATCTTGAAACTTGTGTTTAAAGGGGATTAGTCAAGCTTTTGCAAATCTTCCTATGCGTCATACATCATTAACTCTTTGATTTCCACATCGTGGGACTTGTGCACACTTTTAAAAGGAAATGAAATCTCTCTTAGCAAACACTTCACAATTCACAGTAGCTAATTTGTTTTTCTGTACAGAATTTTACACAACGTTTCTCTTCCTGGTATGTTATATTTCTTGGAAAATACTTTCCTTCACAGAAACTGTCTTTTTGTGTAGTTTCAGGATCGAGCAAAGACTGCTCAAGTAGACAGGAATATAAGTTGTGTTATAAGTAATACAAAACCCATAATGATACAAAATTATACATAATGTTATTAAAATCCTTGAAGACATCGATATAGACGGCAAAAACCTGAGGATTGTAAAAGATCTATACTGGCACCAAGAAGCAGCAATTCGAGTTGAAAATAGAACTGGAAAATGTCAACCTATAAAACAAGGGGTGCGACAAGGATGTATACTATCTCCAGACATTTTTTCTCTGTACTGCGAGAATATTCTAAGAACGATCATCACAGAACGAGGCATACAAATTGGAGGATACAATATTAACAACCTTCGGTATGCTGACGACACAGTACTGATAGCTGAGAACCAACAAGACCTGCAAAATCTCTTGGATAATGTCGTCAGAGAAAGTGAACCGAAACGCCTTACTTTGAACATCAGAAAGACAGAGACTATGGTTATATCTAAGAAACATAATCACCAACATGCAGTATAAAATTAAACTGAAATATTTTAAAGCAGGTGCAGAAATTCAAATACCTTAGAGCAGTAATAACTTCAGATGGGAAATGCAGAACAGAAATTAGGAACAGAATAGGCCAAACAAAGACTGCATTTCAGAGAATGAGAAACATATTAGCTAACATATCCTTATCAATGAATGTTAGAAAACGAGTCCTAAAATTCTATATTGAGCCTATCTTGTTATATAGAAGTGGATCATGGACAATAGGCAGGTCTACACAAAAATCATTGGAAGCAGCAGAAATGTGGTTTGTTAGAAGAATGTTGCGAATTCCCTGGACAGCAAAAATAACTAATGGAGAATGTATGAGAAGAGCTGGAGAGACAAAAAAATCTTGTCAAAATTATAAGAGAGAGACAATATACTTTCATAGGACATGCAATGAGAAGAGGGGGGATTGAAAATATTATAACAATGCTAAAAATAGAAGGAAGAAGATCAAGATGAAAACTAAGAGAAATGATACTGGACAGTCTGACAGGATGGTGTGAGAGGAGATCACCAACTGAGGTGATGGCCTGCATGAAGGATCGTGTACTCTGTAGAAGCATAATAGCCAACGTCAGTCTGCACGGCACCAGATGATGATGTTGATGATGATGATGATGATGATGATGATGATGAATGTTACAAAACAGATCAAGTACGAGACGCAGTGCAGTCTGCTTTCCCAAGGGCAAAAGTTTCCAAAAATTTTTTGAACGCGACCTAAGTTAGCCATGCTGTATGACCGACGACCTTAGATCATCAATGTTATGTGACTTGCAACCATTGAAAAAGACGTTTAACAATTCTGAAATTGAAATTCAGCAAATATTAACTAACACTACTTCATGGCGCACACTTCCTACTAATCTATCAAATTATAGAAACATGTATTGTATTATAAGGAACAATTTTTAATAAATAGGAAACTACGAGGCTTTCATACGGGGTGCAGGTTAGCTAAGTCGATAGTACGCTGTTCTCTCGAGACTAGACGGCTGCTCGTCCTACCGGAGTCCGTGTTCGAATCCCAGGTAATTCTCTTGTGATTTTTCTTTCTCTCACGTCTCACTAAAGTGCTTTGTCTACGATCTTTTCGAGGTCTAATCCTACAAAACTGTATTATATTATACAGAGTATTCCAAAAGACTCATTTGTACTTTTTGGAAGTCTTCGCAGGAGGATAAGTGCAGCTACATGGAAAAAGTGAGCCATAATTGTAAGAAGACAATTTTGGATGAAACTTTGACAGTTTTAAGCCACTCCAACTTAAGAGTAACAAACATACAACTTCATATAATCCAGGATTGATCACAATATATCTCCCACAAACCAACTTAAGAACTTCATACTGTAATTTGGGTCGCAGCCTGAATTTGGAATTTTCTGCCATAGGTAGTCTGCATAAGATGGCGATTACATTTTACCACGAAGTGATCTAAAATTTGTCGCTGATATCTGCAAGATCCCAGTTCTTTCTACCTGTTCTTTCATCGAAATTCCACTCTAGTTCTTGATCTGCCTCTCTTTAATTACGAGCTGGATGTTCTTGGCAGCTGTATACCAGCTGTGTTTTGTCCAAATCTCGCTAATGTCACATGTGCTCCGTTTGTTGCCCAGAGAACGTTCTAGCTGTGCTCGATTTCTTGCTTTGTGTTACTGCTGCTAAATCAGCCGTTATCCCTGTCTATCAGGAACTGGTGAACTAAACACTATGTCCTTAGTACATTCCCCCCAGAAAAGTCATATTTGTTGTTGAAATGTTCTTTCTGTATTTCATGGTCAATGTGTTTGATTAGGTTCTCCATAATTTGCCAAAGGTGACGTAACTAACTAATCTAACAGTCTCAGTCTGTCTCAGTATTCAAACACTTACCTCCCTTGCTCACCACAATGGCCCAAGTGTTTGTATAATACACAGTTTGACCCAGTGCACCAAAAAACCCGACGAGGCGTACAACCTGGCAACCAAACGTCTGGTTAGTTGAGGAGTTGTAGTTGTCCATGATGACCTGCAGCTTGCTCGGTGGTGCAGTGATTCTAGTGGACCAAGACCGGACAGAAAACAGTAATAATGAAACATTTTTTAACCTGAAAATGACAAAGTGACAATCACGAAATCAGAAAGAAACAAATATCTAGGCACATTTTTCAACAGAAGCAACATAGCAAGCAAGGAAATTAAAATCAGAGTACAGATAGGGAATAAAATATACCTGGCCTTGCAACACCTGTTAAAATCCAAAATCGTGTCTCAAAATACCAAAATAACAATTTACAAAGCTATAATAAGACCAACTGTCACGTATGGATCAGAAACGTGGAGTACAACAAAGAAAGATGAGCAACAATTGCAGGTCTTTGAGAACAAGATCTTAAGAAGAATCTTTGGGCCCATAAAGGGTACCATCAGTTGGGAATGAAGAGCTAGAATGAACACTGAATTGAAAAGATTTATTTAAATCTCAACGAATTTTAAATGTCTTGAAACTGAACAGATTACGCTGGCTGGGACGTGTAAAAAGAGTGGAAGAGAACAGACAAATGAAAATGATGTATGTACAAGAGGTGAAGGAAACAAGACCAAGGGGTAGACCAAGACAGAGATGGAAAGAAAGCATAGAAGAGCATATAAAAGAAATGATGTCACCATCTGAAGAGGAACAAAATAGAAAGAATAGATGAATGGAAGAGAAATTTAGCTGTAGCAATGAACCTTAATTGCTCAGAAATTGAATAATTACAACAATTGTAATAACAATAATAACAGTAATAATAATAACAACAAGAAAAAGAAGAATAACATAACAAAAAAATATGGGAACCGGGCAGTTAAGACATTTTAGCCAGACCAGACATAAGATAATGCAGGAAGATTATACTCTAGGGCAAAAGTTCCTGAAATTTAAACGATGCAACAGCGATAAAAATATGCAATGGTTAAAATCAGCGACAGAGAGGCATCAGAAGGGCATGGTGCAGAGGAAGGAGTGATAGAGCAAGCGAACGAGTTATTTGTCATTTATACTGAGACGGAACATCATGATGATCTAAATCGAAAGACTTTATTTGCTCAGTCACTTAATTCTTGACTTGATGTAAAAGAAGCTGATAAAAAGCCACAAGCCATGCTGAAGAAAATAAATATCCTGTAAGATACAGTTTCATTTGTATTCCTAAAAAAATTACTTCTCTAATTACATTTACACTGGAAAAAAAACAAACAAACAAACCCGGACTTACCCTAACGAACAGAACGGAAACAGAACTCAAACCCGTGCGAACAGAACGAAAATGGATCTTACCTTAGCGAGCACAACGGAAACAAAACTTATTCAAGCGAACAGAACTGAAACGCAACTATCCCAAGCGAGCGGAACTGAAAAAGAACTTACCCAAATCAACAGAACGAAACAGAATTTACCCAAGAGAACAGAACTGAAACAGAACTTACCCAAGTCAACAGAACGGAAACACAATTTACCCATGCAAATAGAAAGGAAGCAGAACTTACCAAATCGAAAAGAAGGGAAACAGAACTTAACTTACTCAAGCAAACAGAACGGAAGCAGAAACTGCCCAAGTGAAAAGAAGAGACATAGAACTTACCCAAGCGAACAGAACGGTAGGAGAACTGACACCAGCGAAAAGAACTTACCCAAGCGAACAGAAAGGTAGGAGAACTGACACCAGCGAAAAGAACTTACCCAAGCGAACAGAAAGGTAGGAGAACTGACACCAGCGAAAAGAACTTACCAAAGCAAACAGAACGAAAGCAGAACTTACCCATTCGAAAAGAACGTATCCAAGCAAACAGAACGTAAGCAGAACTTACCTAGGCCAACAGAACGGCAAATAGAAGTTGACAGCCCCACTATAGTTTCCAACAGCTGGGCATGATCCAGGTTTTATCGTCAAAAGAACTTCCTTCGTGTCGTTTCTGTATATTGTCATGTTTGAAATCTGCTCCGTGGCAGCGAAGTCTGTGGCATCACACACCAGTTTTAGAACCTTGAAGTCGTTGTCCAAAAACTTTGAACTTAAACCTGAAATAGCGGTTTGTAAATGTGTACAAGAGTTTGCCCTTGTAAATTTTGTATAAACAGACGAGAGGGTACATTTTATAGTCAAAGAGACAGTAAAGGAAGATGTCTCAGAAGAAACCTGGGCGGAGGCGTCCAAAGCATTCAGACTGTAGAAATGGTGAACTGGCTTCTTCTGGCGTTTGGAACGAAAGGAAGGACAGACATAATGCTGACTACTAGTTGGGAAACCAAACCGGCAGACATAATGCGGTCTACTAGATAGAAAACAGGCGGCCAGACATAATGCAGACTACCAGCTGGTAACAAAGGCGTCCAGACATAATACTGACTTCTAGCTGGTAACAAAGGCGGCCAGACATAATACTGACTTCTACCTGGTAACAATGGCGCCCAGACATAATATTGACTTCTACCTGGTAACAATGGCGCCCAGACATAATATTGACTTCTACCTGGTAACAATGGCGCCCAGACATAATATTGACTTCTACCTGGTAACAATGGCGCCCAGACATAATATTGACTTCTACCTGGTAACAATGGCGCCCAGACATAATATTGACTTCTACCTGGTAACAATGGCGCCCAGACATAATATTGACTTCTACCTGGTAACAATGGCGCCCAGACATAATATTGACTTCTACCTGGTAACAATGGCGCCCAGACATAATATTGACTTCTACCTGGTAACAATGGCGCCCAGACATAATATTGACTTCTACCTGGTAACAATGGCGCCCAGACATAATATTGACTTCTACCTGGTAACAATGGCGCCCAGACATAATATTGACTTCTACCTGGTAACAAAGACGGCCAGACATAATACTAACTTCTAGCTGGTAACAAAGACGGCCAGACATAATACTGACTTCTAGCTGGTAACAAAGACGGCCAGACATAATACTAACTTCTAGCTGGTAACAAAGACGGCCAGACATAATGTTCACTACTAGGTAGGATACAAATGCTGGCAGACATAAAGCTGACACTCACGGAAAAAAGTAAGTGTGCAGTGGTGTCAAGCTTATCAGTCACGTTTTCATGAGTGAAATGAAATCAGATTTGGCACGAAGTTTTGTCTGAGTGTTGTCAACTTCTCAGTGCTGCACGAAGTTGATCGCACTATTTATGGGGAGATAACCACAGCTCCAATGAAATCACGTGCGTCATCCATGATTGGTTACTGACCACGGATAAAATGAGGGTAAGTGTGTGATTCTGTTCTCAGAGATCTCTTCACGTAATCGTTGAAGAAAGAAGTAGTGGAATTCCAATATAAACATCTTTTTTCATCATGCCAAGATTGAATGAACATCAACGAGAAATAGCTGTTGGGATGTTAATTGCTGGATCAACAGTAGCAGCAGTATCTCAATATTTTAATGTTCACAGAAACACAATATCACGCCTTCAAAGTCGTTGTAACCAAAATGGTTCCGTTGCTGACCGCCATAGAAGCGGTAGACCACGAGTTACCACCCTTGCACAAGACCGCTACATCCACCTCATGCACCTTCGTAACAGGTTTCTCCAGGCAACATGGACTGCCTGCAACATTCCAGGTGTAAGACGTGTGTCGGGCAGGACAGTGAGGAACAGACTTAGAGAAGTAAATCTCTTACCTCATAGGCCTGCAGGTAGACCAGTACTGACAGTTCGCCACAGACAAATCCGCTTGAACTGGGCCAGGCACCATCTGACATGGCCTTACCATCAATGGAGACGGATCCTATTCACTGATGAGTCCAGATTCTGTCTGCAAGGCCATGACGGGCGTGCTTTAGTGTACAGGCGAAGAGGAGAACGCTTTGCGAATAACTGTGTGCTAGAGGTGGATAGGAGAAGAGGAGGCAGTGTAATGGTTTGGGGAGGAATTTCCTATACTGGCCGAACAAACCTAGTCTTCCTCAATGGCAACCTTACATGTTTACGATATAGGGACGAAATCATTACACGCCAAGTAATGCCTTTTCTGGATGCCAATGGACAAGACCTGATACTACAGCAGGATAACGCTCGTCCACATGTCGCACGTGTGGTCAGGGACCACTTTCAACAACATCAGATTACTGTCTTGCCGTGGCCAGCAGTTTCACCGGACCTGTCACCTATCGAGCCTATGGGATGAACTGGACCGCAGGTTGCGAAGACGACACAATCGTCCTGGAAACCACCAAGAATTAGCCCAAGCGTTGCAAGAAGAATGGAATAACATGTCTCAACAACTGATACAACGTGTCATTGGTTCGATGAGAAGGCAGTGTCAAGCAGTGATAACTGCCCGAGGAGGACACACACGATATTGAAACCTTGATTTTCTGTTCTTGGGGTGGTGAGCCACATTAGGTGAGCTTTTTTTTACTTTTTTGTGACATGTGACTGGCCTGAAAGTTATCATTTTATCTGTTATTGGATAATCAAACATAATGTGTGCCAAATTTTATGTCAGTCATCACCTGAGAACGTTCATGGTGCTTTTTAAAAGCATTGCACACTTACTTTTCCCCGTGAGTATAGATAGGAAACAACAAAGGCGGGCAGACATAATGCAATGTACTGGCTAGGAAGAAAGGGTGGGCGGACATAATGCAGACTACTAGTTGGGAAACAAAGGCAGGCAGACATAATGCTGACTTCTGTGGGTAACAAAGGCGGACAGACATAATGCGGACAGACATAATGCAGACTACTAGGTGAGTAAAAAAGGCGGGCAGATATAATGCTGGCATGTTAGCATGGAAACTAAGGAGGGCAGACTTAATGCCTACTATTAGCTTTGAAAAAAAAACGGACAGACATAATACTGGCTACTAGATTGGAAACAAAGGCCGGCAAACATATTGCCGACCACTAGCTGGGAACAAAGGCGGGAAAATACAATGCTGTCCACTAGCTGGATACAAAGGCGACAATATATAATGTTGACTATCAGCTAGGAAATACAGGCTGTCGGATGTGATGCTGATTACTAGCAAAGAAACAAAGACTGTCGAACGTGATGCGGACTACTAGCTGGAAAAAAAGACTGTAGGATGTTATGCTGACTACTAGCTAAGAAACAAAGGCTGTCGGACGTGATGCTGACCACTAAGTGAGAAACAAAGGCTGTCAGACGTGATGCTGACCACTAGGTGAGAAACAAAGGCTGTCGGACGTGATGCTGACCACTAGGTGAGACACAAAGGCTGTTGGACGTGATTATGACCACTAGTTGGGAAACAAAGGCTGTCGGATATGATGCTGACAACTAGCTAAGAAACAAAGACTGTCGAACGATATGCTGACTACTAGCTAGGAAACAAAGACTGGCGTACGTGATATTGACTAGTAGCTGGAAAGCAAAGTCTGTCGGGCATGATGCTGACCACTAGCTAGGAAACAAAAGCTTCCGGACTTGATGCTGATTGCTAGCTAAGAAAATAAGGCTATCGGGCGTGATAATGACCACTAGCTGGGAAACAAAGGCTGTCGAACGTGAAGCCGACCTTTAGGTGGGAAACAATTGCTGTCGCTCGTGATCTGACTACTAGCTGGAAACAAAGACTGCGGGATATGATGCTGACTTCTAACTGGGAAAAAAAGACTGTTGGACCTGTTTATGTCTACTCGCTGGGAAGCAAAGACTGTCGCACATGATCCTGACTACTATCTGGGAAACAAAGACTGTCGGGCACGATGTAGACCACTAGCTAGGAAACAAAGACTGTGATATGTGATGCTGGCCGTTATCTAGAAAACAAAGGATGTTGGACGCGATGCTAACTGCTAACTAGGAAACAAAGACTGTCGGACGTGATGCGGATCACTAGCTAGGAAACTAAAGCTGTCGGACGTGATGCTTACTGCTAGCTGGGAAACGAAGACAGTAGGATGTAATGCTGACTACTAGCTTGGAAAAAAAGCTGTCCGACGTGATGCTGACCACTAGCAACGAAATAAATGCTATCAGACGTTATGCTGCCTACTAGCTTGGAAACAAAAGCTGTCCGACGATATGCTGACTACTAGCTAGGAAACAAAGACTATCGTAGCTGATGCTGACTACTAGCTAGGAAACAAAGGTTGTCGGACGTGATGCTGACTACTAGCTAGGAAACAAAGGCTGTCGGACGTGATGCTGACTCCATCACGCTGTAGTATGCTGACAGGTCAAGAAAAATGTGAACACCTACACCATGTCCATTAGATTTCTCCAGGGCTTGAAGAAGACTGCTTGACGTTTTATACGTTGTACTAGAGGAAATAAGATCTTGGTGTACCAACTGAACATAGAAGATTAGGAGGCTTACTTTATGTGCAGCAGTGTGCCTTACTGGCGGAAAGCTGAAGAAGAAGAAGAAGTAGGAGAAGAAGAAGACGAAGAAGAAGAGGAGGAAACGAACATATAAAAAAGAAGAGGAAGAAAAGAACATTAATAAATAAACATTAATAGATGAACACATATAAGATAAAAGTGATGGCGACTGCAGTAAAACTGGTTTAAATAAATAAGGTAGATAGAGGTGTATGGTGCAGTTTTACAAAGTGAGGGAGGGAGTGAGTAAAGTGAGAAAAAAACGAATAGAAAGTATGAGAATGTAAAAATGAAAAACATACAACATCCGATATTTCAGCATGAGCCTTATTCGAGGATACATGCACAACGAGACAAAAACACGAAGAACTTATCTGAATGTGTCTTCCTCCAAGTAGAAAACAGAAATGTGTGTAGTAGAAGAGAGAAGGAAAGACCACGCTGCCCATAACAAAAGATGCCCGATAGAGCCAATCGTAAAGAAGAGGTGGAGAGAGAGAGGAGAACACGTGGGAGAAAGGGGTGGGGGGAAGGCAATAGAAACATGATAGCCGCTAGAGAAGACGGTGTCGGGGGAAAAGGGGACACGGAGAAATAATGAATGAAGAAAATAAACACCTGCAGGGAGAAAATGTGAAACTGGTGAATAGTACAAGACTCTAAAGACACCAATATGTTGGCAGAGAAGAAAATAGGGCGGTGGTAAGGAGGGGTAGCATAGAGAAAGAAAGTAGAGTTTTTAAAAAAAGGAAAAAAAAAAGAAAAAAAGGGAAAAAAAGAAACAAGAAAAAAAAAGAAGGAAAAAAAGAAAAACAAAGAAAAAAAAGAAGAAAAACAAAGAAGAAAAAAAGAAAAAGAAACAAAAAGAAACAAAAAAACGAAGAAAAAAGGGAAAAAAAAGGAAAAAAAAAAGAAAAAAAAAAAAAAGAAAAAAAAGGGCCAGTGGAAAACTAAATAACTTACAGAAAGCTGAAGACATTGTTAATTCCAGCTGGGTGGAGACAGTCAGTCTGGAAAACAAGGCGCTGTTCTAGGACCCTACGAGATCGTACATCAGCAGAACAAGAGCGGATCGCACTAACAGAAATATCCTGTTTACCCCTGTGGTTTATGTTCTTCATTCATTATCTCTCCTCGTCCCCTTCCCCCCCCCCCCCGACACCTCTAGCGGCTATCATGTTTCTATTGCTTCTCCCCCCTTTCTCCCACTTGTTATCCTCCTCTCTCTCCACCTCTTCTTTACGATTGGCTCTATCGGGCATCTTTTGTTGTGGGCAGCATGGTCTTTCCTTCTCCCTTTTCCTACACACATTTCTGTTTTCTACTTGGAGGAAGACACATTCAGATAAGTTCTTCGTGTTTTTGTCTCGTTGTGTATGTATCCTTGAATAAGGCTCACGCCGAAATATCGGATGTTGTATGTTTTTCATTTATACATTCTCATACTTTCTATTCGTTTTTTTCTCACCTTACTCACTCACTCCCTCACTTTGCAAAACTGCACCATATACCTCTATCTACCTTATCTAACATATGTAAGGAAGAGAGTGAGAGACTTATGAGAATGTTACAGACGTACTTACATCCTCTCAAAGTGAGGGCCACAGGACAAGCTACATGACCATGTTTGTAGCTCGCTACTTGCTAGAGACATGGCCCCAGATGATGATGATGTTGATGATGATGACGATAATGATGATGATAATGATGATGATACAACACGAAACTTTGCTGCGTTTGTGACTATAGCTTCATACACGTATCTTTGCATTAGTTTATATTCTATATCAAATGTCATTTTATTTTTTTCATGTTACATTTGTAGTATTAGTCCATTTGTAAATAGGTAAATCTGTCTAGCGCTGGACTGAAACAACCAAATAGAAAAGCATGGATATCAGAAAACACATGTATGTACATACATGAAAGACGAGCAGCCAAATTCTTATCTTATATCCTTCCCGTGCCGTTAGACGTCACATAGGGCTCGCAAAGTAGTTCGCCAATTTTTCCTGTCTTCGGCGAGTCTTTCAACCTCAACAAAGGATTTTATGCCTGTTAACTTGGCCTCTCTTAATAATGTTCTCTTCAGAGTTTCACGCGGTCTGCCCCTTTTTCTTCGGCCTGTTGTGTTCCACTTGATAGCTTGTTTTGGGATTCTCTGCTCATTTCTTCTCATCAAGTGGCCAACATATGTCCATCTCCTTTTCCTGATCACCCGTGAGACTGGTTGTTGTTCAGTCATCAGCCAAATTAGACATGCTGAATTTAAAAATAGATCTTGGAAAAGATCTGGAGAAAGCAACATACAAAGAAATAGACAAGAAAGTAAAAAGTTCAGCTAGAAGGGATAAAAGAGAATACATAGTCAATATGGCGAAGGAGGCAGAAAAAGCAGCAAAAACAGGAGACAGCAAAACTTTATATAACATACAAAACAGGCTAACAGGTACTATTACATCTAAAGAAAGACCAACACTTAGCAAAACTGGCACCCTATTAACATCATGTAAAGACCAAAAGCAAAGATGAGCTGAACACTTCCAAGAAATACTTAATCGACCACACCCAAAAGAAGTGATAAACCTTGAAACCGACTTATCAGCCCCACAACTAAATGTCAACCTAGATGAAATTACATTGCATGAAACTGAAATAGCAGTGAATTTAATGGTTAACAACAAAGCTGCAGGTGAAGATGAAGTAACACCCGAAATGTTAAAAACTATCAATAGTGACAACATGAGACAACTACAGAGAATGTTTAATAATATTTGGAAAGAAGAAAAGGTCCCTTCTAAATGGAAAAAATGAATCACTGTTAAAATACCAAAAAAAGGCAACCTTAGTGACTGTAACAATTGGAGAGGAGTAACTTAATATCAGTTGTTTCAAAAGTATTTTGCAAGGTCATTTTGAATAGACTTAAAGATATAGTGGATACTGCAATGAGAGAAGAACAAGCAGGATTTCGAAAAGAGAGAGGCTGTCTCGACCAGATTTTTACTCTAAGAATAATACTTGAAGAACATATTGAAAAGCAGAAATGCTTAATACTGAATTTCATTGACTTTAAAAAGGCATTTATAGCGTACACAGAGATTCATTGTGTTGTGGAGAATTTTAAGTCTATTGGAATACCACCTAGAATTGTCAACATCATTAAGGACTTATACAATGGATATGTTTGTGTAGTCAAGACAGAAGAAGGGATTAGCGAATGGTTCCAGATTGAAACAGGTGTGAAACAAGGATGTATACTTTCTACTTTGCTTTTTGGAACTACAATAGACTTCATGATGACAAAATGCTGCACAGGTAACACAGGTATTGACTCGGTACATGGGACCCAACTAGAAGATCTTGATTTTGCTGATGACATAACTCTTATTAGTAACAATGTGAATTCCATGCAAGAAAAAACAGATAGCCTGTCTTCACTGACTAGCAAAATAGGACTTGAAATTAAGAAGGATAAAACAAAAATAATGAAAATTCCTCTCAATCAAAATGGAAAAATATACATAGAAGGGACAGATGTTGAAGAAGTCAATCAATATGCATACCTAGGCAGCTACATAGACCAGAATGGTGACATCAGAAAGGAAGTTAGAATTAGAATTGCAAAAGCAGCATCCATCTTCAAGAATCTTGAGAACATATGGAATTCAAAAGTTATAAGCACAAAAACCAAGTTAAAGGTATTCAGTTAAATGTAATATCCACCCTCATTTATTCATGCGAAAGCTGGAAATCAACTAAAGAAATAGACAATAAATTAGACCCTTCTGAAAACAAATGCCTAAGGAAAATACTTGGCATCAAGTGGAACGAATTCAAGAACAATGCAGAGATAAGACAGATGACTGAACAACAACCAGTCTCATGGGTGATCAGGAAAAGGAGAATACATATGTTGGTCACGTGATGAGAAGAAACAGTCAGAGAATCCCAAAACAAGCTATCAAGTGGAATACAACAGGCCAAAGAAAAAGATGCAGATCGCGTGAAACTCTGACGAGGACATTGTTAAGAGAGGCTAAATTAATAGACATAAAATCCCTTGATGATATTGAAAGGCTCGCCGAAGACAGGAAAAATTGACGAACTACTTTGCGAGCACTATGTGACTAAATGTTTACGTAGAATTAAAAAAATATTTTGGCCAAACACCATAAGAAATAACATCTTATTGGCAGAAATGCAGATGAAACCACTGACAACAATTATTGAGGAAAGACGCTGGCGATGGTTGGGACATGTGCTCCGAATGACTGACAACTCACTACCAAAAATAGCACTAAGATGGACACCACAGGGGAACAGAAGTAAGGGTAGACCAAAAGAGACATGGAGAAGAACAACAGAAAGGATGTTGAGCAATAGAGGGCTCACCTGGGCAAGAGCAGAAAAAAAGGCGAAAGACAGGCATTTGTGGAAAACCCTTGCGGAAGCCCCATGTGCCCTGGGCACTTAAGGTTCAGAGAAGAAGATGTGACGTTTAAAGGCACGGGAAGGATATAAGATATAAGAAATCTGTCGTAGACATAATTTTGTTATCTTTATATTACTTTTATTTTGTCTCAGAAGTCATCGCTTTATCTTTATATTAGATATGTTCTGCCTAAACGGCCATCATGTTTTCTTTATAGTAGAATTATTCTGTCTTTGCTATGAAATAAGTTTTGTAAGTCATATTTGTTGTTCAAATGTTCTTACTGTATTTCATCTGCAATGTGTTTCAGTGAATTCTGCACAATTTGCAGATTTGTTAGCATGTGATATAAAACATTAACATTATTTTTATTTATTTAAGTCGCAAATGAATAGCAAAAGAACTCTTAAGTTTAATATTGATAGTCAAATCTAGTTACAGCGTAATGATCTGATACTTTTATATTGTTTTTTTTTACTGAATTACGTTTTAGAAACCTAATTCAAATGTAAAATTAAAGCTCCATCTATTCATTATGAGCATTATTGAAATTCGATATCTGAATAATACGCTAAGAAATGTGAAGTTCAGAGTGAGTATAACATCTTTTCATGTTTTCAAACATTTACTACACAAAACCTGTGCTACGCTCAGACATGTGGTTTTCCTGCATATATTACTTCAACTCGAAAAAGCTTTAATTCTCCACTTTATTCGTGCACTTCAACACTTGCTCTGTTGCCGGAAGAACGTCTAAGCAATGCTCTGTTTCTTGCCAGAAGAACGTCTAAGTAATGCTCTGTTTATTGCTGGAAGAACGTCTAAGTAATGCTCTGTTTATTGGTGGAAGAACGTCTAAGTAATGCTCTGTTTATTGCCAGAAGAACATCTAATTAATGCTCTGTTTATTGCCAGAAGAACGTCTAAGTAATGCTCTGTTTATTGCTGGAAGAACGTCTAAGTAATGCTCTATTTATTGCTGGAAGAACGTCTAAGTAATGCTCTGTTTATTGCCAGAAGAACATCTAATTAATGCTCTGTTTATTACCAGAAGAACATCTAAGTAATGTTCTATTTATTGCCGGAAGAACGTCTAAGTAATGCTCGATTTCTTGCTATGTGTTCTCCACCATCTCTTTAGCCACTGTCTCTAAAGCATCTTTGTGGCTTTATTGTCCAGGTCATGCGGGAGTACACCGCAAAGAAGTGGCAGACAGACTTGCTGGACAGGCTAAAATAAATGGCAGGCTGAGAATGGATCAAGAGCGACATTGCTAAAGCCGTCTTGGCAGGAGTGCGTGAAAATGAAGAGCGGGAATGGAAGAACAAAATAGATCTGAAGCGACTGTTGGAGCTGGGACAAATTAAGGCTGCTGGTAGGAAATCTGAACTGTGTGCCAGAAAACTCATCCTAAACAACCAACACTTGATGGGAACTATTAGCCAACATACTCTTGGATGGATTCTGCGGCATGCGGTGGAGCATATATGGGGCTATCCTAAATGCAATGACGTAGAGTCTGATTTTGAACTTTTGAACCTTTTAATGTCAGTAAACAGTGAACTGAAAATTTCGACCATAGTTTATCCCTATTAAACAAAATCAAGACATGGTAATGTAAGGTGAACATGGTGGTCACTGTTTGAGGTGAACATGGTGGTCACTGTTTGAGGTGAACATGGTGGTCATTGTTTCAAGTGAACATGGTGGTCATTGTTTGAAGTGAACTTGGTGGTCACTGTTTGAGGTGAACATGGTGGTCATTGTTTAAGGTGAACATGGTGGTCATTGTTTTGGACCATCACTCCGAGTCCATCTTTCTGGAAAGTTTGCATTAAAAAACTGACGAACAACTAAACTCTAGTGTGGTGATGCAACATCCTGCTGTGGTGGTGCACTATCTTATTATGGCCGTGCACCATCTTGTTGTGGCAGTGCACCATCTTGTTATGGCTGTGAAACATCTTATTGTGGTGGTATGTCATCTTGTTGTGGCAGTGCACCACTTTGTTTGAAAAAAAAACCTATGACTGAAACTCTTCTCTAGAGCATAAAGCTCCAACTTGTGGAGATAACGTTTTGTTGAAATTGTGCAATATAAACAGAAAGCTCCAACTTGTGGAGATAACGTTTTGTTGAAATTGTGCAATATAAACAGAAAGCTCCAACTTGTGGAGATAACGTTTTGTTGAAATTGTGCAATATAAACAGAAAGTTCCAACTTGTGGAGATAACGTTTTGTTGAAATTGTGCAATATAAACAGAAAGCTCCAACTTGTGGAGATAACGTTTTGTTGAAATTGTGCAATATAAACAGAAAGTTCCAACTTGTGGAGATAACGTTTTGTTGAAATTGTGCAATATAAACAGAAAGCTCCAACTTGTGGAGATAACGTTTTGTTGAAATTGTGCAGTATAAACAGAAAGCTCCAACTTGTGGAGATAACGTTTTGTTGAAATTGTGCAATATAAACAGAAACTTCCAACTTGTGGAAATAACGTTTTGTTGAAAATGTGCAGTATAAACAGAAAGTTCCAACTTGTGGAGATAACGTTTTGTTGAAATTGTGCAATATAAACAGAAAGCTCCAACTTGTGGAAATAATGTTTTGTTGAAAATGAGCAATATAAAAAGAAAGCTCCAACTTGTGGAAATAACGTTTTGTTGAAATTGTGCAATATAAACAGAAAGCTCCAACTTGTGGAGATAACGTTTTGTTGAAATTGTGCAATATAGACGGAAAGCTCCAACATGTGGAAATAACTTTTTGTTGAAATTGTGCAATATAAACAGAAAGCTCCAATAACCTTGTTCTTTACACCGTACCAAGCACTCTCTTCCACGTTCTCCGGCCAACAGATAAAATGCATGAATAAAGTAAAAGATAAAGTTCTTGAATTCACGCAGAATTTGTTAAAATAAAAAAACCAAAATCATGTCTGTACCTAGCAGACAGTTTTTGTGTAATAAATGTTTGAAGCCAGGGAATGACTTTATGCTCATTCTGTGCACTGGTAAATGACTAAAACTTAACAACTTACCTTGACCAGCTAAACATCCCCCAAGAAGGTGTAGAACCACAGGGAAGATCAGGTTTGCTCTGCCATACATTATTCGTGCTCACCAGGAAGTATAACTCTTTCCTTCACAAATACATTAGTATGCTCTTTGTTATATATCCCCTGCTTCTCTGTCCAGTATGTAGCTATATCACAGAAGTGCGCCTCTTCAAGTCGTGATCCTAATTAAGTGTGCTGGAAATGCTGGGGGTCGGGTGAGGTGGGGTATAGGGGTTGGAGTTTATGTCTGAGGTGAGGGGGGAGGGGGGGCAGAAGCACGAAGAATGTTCCACAAAAAAAAAAGTTTACAAAAAGTTCTAGGAGTTTAGGGGACACCAACAACATTATGCTTTTAATTCTAAACACTAAACAACAACAACAACAACAACAACAGCAGCAGCACCACCACCAACAACAACAACAACAAAAGCAACAACAACAGTCATTCTCGCTACTAGTCACTGACATGTTGGCCTTAATATGAATCGAAAAACATGGCGTCATTATGGGTTTTTCGTACCATCTGAAAAATGTTCCATTATTTAAGAAATAACAACAACTCTTTGATTACTGTTAGAAAGATAAACTTTTGCTCGACTACAGTTTATTTTTTAGGACGTGGATTCAAGACAAATGTTTTGTAATGGCTGGCATAGTCACGTACGTGAAAGGATTTGAATAATTTCTAAAAAAAAAACTATTCTCTTGGGTCTAGGGTCAAGTACACTTTCGGTCTGGCTTAAGAAATGGTTAGGAACTTCTTCGCTGGATACTGACAACTTCTTCACCGGATAATGACAACTTCTTCGCTGGATACTGACAACTTCTTCACCGGATAATGACAACTTCTTCGCTGGATACTGACAACTTCTTCACCGGATAATGACAACTTCTTCGCTGGATACTGACAACTTCTTCACCGGATAATGACAACTTCTTCGCTGGATACTGACAACTTCTTCGCTGGATACTGACAACTTCTTCACCGGATAATGACAACTTCTTCGCTGGATACTGACAACTTCTTCGCCGGATACTGACAACTTCTTCGCTGGATACTGACAACTTCTTCGCTGGATACTGACAACTTCTTCGCTGGATACTGACAACTTATTCGCCGGATACAGACAACTTCTTCGCTGGATACTGACAACTTCTTCGCTGGATACTGACAACTTATTCACCGGATACTGACAACTTCTTCGCTGGATACTGACAACTTCTTCGCTGGATACTGACAACTTCTTCACCGGATACTGACAACTTCTTCGCTGGATACTGACAACTTATTCGCCGGATACAGACAACTTCTTCGCTGGATACTGACAACTTCTTCGCTGGATACTGACAACTTCTTCGCTGGATACTGACAACTTCTTCGCTGGATACTGACAACTTCTTCGCTGGATACTGACAATTTCTTCGCTGAATACTGACAACTTCTTCGCTGGATACTGACAACTTCCTCGCTGGATACTGACAACTTCTTCGCTGGATACTGACAACTTCTTCACCGGATAATGACAACTTCAAACCCTCAGAATTATACATTTGTGTGTGCATGAGGGCGAGTGAAAAAAGTAACCGCACATGAAGGGGCGTAACTAATATGAGTTTACTCGAGAGCGAAGCAGAAGCTCCTTCATACTTTTCAGTGTTATGTTCTTTGATTTGCGGTTACTTTCTGACTCACTTGGAACTCAGCACTTTGTCATCCTCCTCTTAAGAAAGACAGGCATAACATGGTCACTCTTCCTTCTTACAACGAGGACAAGAAAGGGCTGTGTTTCATTACATGATCCTTTCCTCAGTGTTTGTGTGTAATCAACAGCAGCGACCCAACATTTCTTTTGCAGGTGCTTCTAAACTTCCACACATACACAGACAAAGAAAAAGATACATACTCTTCTAGCTTTTTTTTTTCTTTTTCTACCCGTGTTGGTTCACCCAGCCTCTAAAAATGAGTACCAGAGAAATCTAGGAAGGTAAAGCGGCCAGGCGTGATACTGACCACATCAAACTTTTATGTGCCGAAGGTCGTGGGAAACACGGGCCTAACAACATATTCAACATTATGCCTTAATGGCGATGAAATGGGAATTTTACCTCTACCCAGACTGTAAAAACAGAAGACTCGTCAAGCAATCGATTTCCTCTACAACAGTTTTTGAACGTTCTTTGTTATGCTTCTACTTTGTCGTCTCCGTGTCTCCAAGCGATATATGCAACAGATAACTTCATCATGAACTAATATCAAAGAATGACATGAAATTAATGTCCAGGTATTCTCCAAAACGTATACACACCTTCAAGACAAGTCGCGAATGATATTCCTGTCTCGTCTATCTTGTGGCGAGCAATCTTTGACGCGCACTGAACAGAGAAATAGTTTCAACATTTCCTTTCTTGCGTTCCCTTTTTCTTCTTTCTATCCCTGGATATTTCCTTCCTGGATCAGTTAAGAGTCATAGGACAAATCCACTAATTGTGATTCTCTTCCCAAACCAACCCAGCAGGATCGCCAACTCTAGTTGACATGTTACGCCTTGTAATGTAAAGTAACGTAATGTTGTGTCAATCTCACTACTCTAGCATGCCGGGGACACACATCGCATCTTCCGTTCCTCGCTAGCAGATTTCCAGGTCTGAGTGTCCCAGTTATCCACGAATTTCTTTTCTTTAAAAGATCATCTTTACACGGCGATAATAATTGCTACTCTGTGCGCGTTGAGTAATTACGTTTGGTTGCCATCAGTTCGTACCCTACATTAAATTATGATAAATTTTACTTCTCATTCAAACAACATTTAAAACAGGGAGAAAACGTCGTGGATATTATATTATATTTTATTATACTATATTATATTATACTATGTTATATTATATAATGTTATATTTTATTATATTATATTATATTATATTATGCTATATTATACTATATTATATTATATTATACTATACTATACTATATTGTATTATATTATATTATATTATATTATATTATATTATATTATATTATATTATATTAACCAGGCTAGAATATTTCAGCAGAAAGTTTCAAAGATGTAGTCTAGACTTTGCGGGAGAATGAACATGCTAAGCAGGAAGCAGAATAGTCTAGTTGTTGACATGAAAATCTTCACAGTGAAGAGTTCTTACCAGAAGCCAGGCACTTGCGGGGAAAGTTGTTCATGGGAAAATATGGCAAGATTCATTCCTCGTAGTGTCAAGTTTCTGGGGAAATTTGTGGCTTTTGTTTTGTTTCTTGTCAGAGCGAGGCTTAAGTACGCTTAAGTGTTTGTGAGTAAAGTGGTTTCGATGGTTTAGAGAGTGTAGATGTGTGGATGGATGGATGTATGGATGGATGGATGGATGGATGGATGGATGGATGGATGGACGGGTGGACGGACGGACGGACAGACAGAAAGACAGACAGACGGACAGACCGACAGAAAGACAGATAGATAGATAGATAGATAGATAGATAGATAGATAGATAGATAGATAGATAGATAGATAGATAGATAGATAGATAGATAGATAGATAGATAGATAGATAGATAGATCTAAGAACTATAAAAGCCGGAGGTGGGGTGAGAGATACGCCCTGCACTCCAATTAATTGTATCCAAGGCGAGCGTCTCAAATAGCCTCTGACAGCCCAAGTGCAGCTCCTGGACATCTCGTGGCGGAACTGTTTAAACTGACAGGAGAAGTGGTGAAAAGCGAATATTTGGCGCCTGAAAACAAGACAATTTCGGGTAGATGAGACTTGTTGGTCTGGCTGGTAGCTCATCTAGGAGAAGGGAAGCTACTGCTCGCTGCTGGCAAGATTCTTCATCTGCAGTGCGTGCTGTGAATCATCTCCCGGCCAATGAAGAAAAATGCGATTAGGGTTGCCGCGCGGCACCGTCGTGGAAGAGGTGATGGACCGGATTAAGTGAAGTAGCCAGTAGTCCCGCAGTCAGAGTTACTCATATCACGGCACGTCTGTTCTAAAAGCTGGCCACTTCCTAGGTACACTCATACTTGGGCAATATGCCTAAACCGGCTTAACCCAGGGGTGAAACTTGATGGCTACGCAATATCACGGTACCTCTGCTCTAGAGGTCGGTCAGGTCCTATATACAACCATATTGTGATAATACGCCTAAACCGGCTTAACCCAGGGGTGAAACTTACTAGTGGCGAGGATTCTTCCTCCTCGACAAAAGCTCCGTCCTGGTCACCACCAGGAAGGGTAGCGGCCACGACCACAAAATGCTGAAGACGGAGACACTGGACCAATGCAGTCTAGATAGGCAACCACCTCTCACCAGGCGGGGATATACTGATATTCCAAACACGTCGAAATTTCCTGTGAGAAGGTCTAAAATAGACTAAACTGGTGCAACGAAAACTACAGTGTCACTCAATCCTGCTTTTGTGACCCACCAAGAATACAGACCCAACCCCCACGATGCTCTGAGACTCCATCCTAAATGAGACTCTCGCGAGAACCACAGGAGTAAATTCAGTGGGTCACGGGGCGATCTTGTTGGTAGAAGCGAACGAAGAAGAAGAAGATAGATAGATAGATAGATAGATAGATAGATAGATAGATAGATAGATAGATAGATAGATAGATAGATAGATAGATAGACGCGTACCAGTGGATGTATTATCTTTTATCTTATATCTTATATCCTTCCCGTGCCCTTAAACGTCACATAGGGCTCGCAAAGTAGCTCGCCATTTTTCCTGTCTTCGGCGAGTCTTTCAACCTCATCAAAGGATTTTATGCATGTTAATTTGGTCTCTTTTAACAATGTCCTCTTCAGAGTTTCACGCGGTCTGCATCTTTTTCTTCGGCCTGTTGTGTTCCACTTGATAGCTTGTTTTTGGATTCTCTGATCATTTCTTCTCATCAAGTGACCAACATATGTCCATCTCCTTTTCCTCATCACCCATGAGCCTGGTTGTTGTTCAGTCATCTGTCTTATCTCTGCATTGTTCTTGAATTCATTTCACTTGATGCCGAGTATTTTCCTTAAGCATTTGTTTTCAAAAGAGTCTAATTTCTTTTCTATTTCTTTAGTTGTTTTCCAGCTTTCGCATGCATAAATGAGGGTGGATATTACATTTGAATTGAACAGTCTTAACTTGGTTTTTGTGCTTATAACTTTTGAATTCCATATGTTCTCAAGATTCTTGAAGATTGATGCTGCTTTTGGATGTAGTTTAGGGTAATATAAATGTCTTTAAATTCTCATTGCCGATCATCAACCATCTTAATGTCGAAGCTTGTACCAGTACCACAGGG
Source organism: Achatina immaculata (assembly GCA_009760885.1). Taxonomy (NCBI): domain Eukaryota; kingdom Metazoa; phylum Mollusca; class Gastropoda; order Stylommatophora; family Achatinidae; genus Lissachatina; species Lissachatina immaculata. The sequence continues at coordinate 36,016,637 of CM019706.1, forward strand.
GAAAAAATAAGAAAATGAAGTAATAACATTGCAAATATTGCCTTTATTAACAATATTTAAACATTTAATTCCTGTGAAATCGTTAAATTAGGATGAAAATAAGTATTAATTGCAGGTTTGTAATTTATTTGTGCATATTTATATCGTAAATAATCATTAACAATAACGGGGCAACTACAGACTTCAAGTAGTTTAACAAAATATCAATACTTTTTAAAAATCAGTTATGTCTTTCACATGATTTAGTCAAAGTAGTTTGTGAAAAGAAATGCAAGTTTGGAAACTCACCAATAATATAAACATCAGTACGAAATCAAAACTAGTAAATATCTATAAAATTTATGTCCCCTGATATGTTGCAAACAGAATTATTTGTTATCTCGGAGTATTTATTCTGCTCCTATCATGTATTGTTTATTTATTCGGGAAACAAATTTTGGCGAAAAATCGTTTCCTAAAGAGGTAATTGCTAAAGACGTATCTGACAAATGCGTAGATGGGAAGCAAGTGTTATTATTAATTATGTGTTTTAAAAAAAGTTCTTGTTAATGTGGGTTATACTGTGATGTATTACGATATATTTTTAAAAACTTTTATTTAAAAAATAATACTTGAATTACGCAAATGTAATATCTGAATATATAAAACTAAGCAAATAAAGTTGTACATGAAGTGGATTTGTAACTAGTTTTGATTATTAGTTCCTGTGTTTGATTATCAAACGTCGTGCTTGATTACGGGTGGCTTGGTTTGATTTTAAATCTCTGTTAGGTATCAGCCGTTATGCTTGATTACAGGTGGCTTGGTTTGATTTTAAATCACTGTTAGGTATCAGCCTTTATGCTTGATTACGGGTGGCTTGGTTTGATTTTAAATCACTGTTAGGTATCAGCCGTTGTGTTTGATTAGCAGTCACTACTTCTGATCATCAAAAAAACTTTGATTAAAAATCATTAATCAGGTTTTTGCTATCAATTAATATGTTATTTAGCAATAAACACTCACATTGACTTATCACATACACGTGGCACATCCAGTAGAATTATCTGTCATAAGTAGCTAAATTTTGTTTCTTGTTTGATAATGGCGTTTGAAAATCTTCGGTAAACGACAAAATATGTGCAGTTGTCTGGACGTAACAACAATTGCTAGAAATTCTGGGAATCAAAACTTGTTTGGAGCGTGGAAACTGTAAATACTGGATGATTAAGGACTCTGTTTAGACGTGACACTGTGTTCACGCAGATTCTCGTGCGGACCTCCGCTTCGCAATGGCACGTGGAAGAACGCGCACGTATATAAGAAATGACACAATGATAAAGACACTGGGTACACATTCACTGTTGTGTCTTTCAGGTGGAGGCTGTGGAACGCGGATCTGGGTTAATCTTCCAGAGCATCCAGCGTGGAGTACTCGTGGTCATTCATCTGGTTCAGGTCAACATACTCCACTTCGGCCTCCAGTAGCTGCTCCAGGTCCTGGCACAGCTTAGAGAAAGTAGGACGGCTCTGGGCATCTGCCTTCCAACAGCTGGCCACGATGTTGTTGCTACATTCATTAACAATAGAAAATAAATTTAAATAGATATTAGAAGCACAGAAAACAAATTAAACTAGATATTACAAGCATAGAAAACAACTTAAACTAGATATTACAAGCATAGAAAACAAATTTTAAATTTCAGCTATAGTCACTAGAAGCATCAGAAAGTCAGAATTAAAACTATATTTGCCAGAAACATGGGCAAGAAAAGGCAGAATTAAAACTATATCTGCCAGAAACATGGGCAAGAAAAGTCAGAATTAAAACTATATTTGCCAGAAACATGGGGAAGAAAAGTCAGAATTAAAACTATATCTGCCAGAAACATGGGGAAGAAAAGTCAGAATTAAAACTATATTTGCCAGAAACATTGGGGAGAAAAGTCAGAATTAAAGCCATAGTTCCAGAAACATGGGGAAGAAAAGTCAGAATTAAAACTATATTTGCCGGAAACATGGGGAAGAAAAGTCAGAATTAAAACTATATTTGCCAGAAACATGGGGAAGAAAAGTCAGAATTAAAACTATATTTGCCAGAAACATGGGCAAGAAAAGTCAGAATTAAAACCATAGTTCCAGAAACATGGGGAAGAAAAGTCAGAATTAAAACCATAGTTCCAGAAACATGGGGAAGAAAAGTCAGAATTAAAACCATAGTTCCAGAAACATTTGGAAGAAAAGTCAGAATTAAAACCATAGTTCCAGAAACATTTGGAAGAAAAGTCAGAATTAAAACCATAGTTCCAGAAACATGGGGAAGAATAGTCAGAATTAAAACCATAGTTCCAGAAACACACAGGGAAATAAAAGAAACGTATTAAAATGTGTTCCTAGAATAATGGACAACAAAAATCTAAGCTGAAACTATAATTCCCAGAAGTATGGGAAACAAAAATTAGAATCTCCGTACTTCACAGCAGATAGCATAAATTAGATATAAGACTGCAGCATCTGCACTTGGGAGTACAGTATATCTAAAACTGTAGCGTTGCAAGGGGATTTTAATTCACTTAAAAAAAAACTATTCTTACACTGATATAAAACAGAAAACACTTGTAGAAATTATCAGCAGTGTAAATGTAGCACAATACAGAAACATACATAATGTATCGAAAGCACTTTGCAAGCACTGTATGTGAAAGTAAACCATATGACTTCCACCACCACCACCACCACTACTACTACTACTACTACTACTATTACTACTACTACTATTATTATTACTACTAACTACTACTACTACTACTATTACTACTACTACTTCTACTACTACTAATATCACTACTATTACTACTACTATTATTATTACCACTAACTACTATTATTACTACTACTACTACTATTACTACTACTACTTCTACTATTACTACTACTATTACTATTACTATTACTACTACTACTATTACTACTACTACTACTACTACTACTATTACTACTACTACTATTACTACTATACTATTACTACTACTTCTATTTCACGAGAACTGCGAGCTGGCGTTCATTGCAGCTGATGCGGTGAAGATGTTGAGGTTCATCATCACGTCGGACTGGGAGCACGTTAGGGTGGCTACTTTTTCAGGGCCTGAGTGGAGCTAAACAAGCAGTGGGGTGTGCAACAGTCCTGTACAGGATCAACAACCGATTATTGTCCCGAAGACTGAACGAAAATTATTGTCACTCAAAAGTGACACATAATCAGCCATTCGGTCTTTGACTTTCGTAGTTCCCTCAAAAGGAGTTGGTCGCTTCATGACCTCTTATGCATCTTACGGCCCAACACATCTTACATCGGCTCGGCATATTTGTGTGATCGACTTCTCCTTCCTGTTTAGATTGCTGTTCGTTTCGTCGGGCTACTGTCTGTTTTTACAAGCACCAGTAAGAAGTAGAATAGGGTTGCTAAACCGGGAACAGGTAGTCAGGTTTGGGTAGCGGTTTGAGCATTACATTCGTCCCCTCTCCACCCCACCCCTCAACCAGATAGAGTCATTGAATAGCAACGTTTGAACGTGTACATAACTTGTTTTGTCTTATGGTCAACCGCCATTTCTACTTACACAACGGCCGAGGAGTGAGGAGGGCATGTGAGCAGCTCTCTGTCTCTGATTTTCTCCAGGACAGTGGATGAGTCAAGGCCGGGGTAAGGAGTTGAACCTGTGGGGACGTTCACAACAAGAAACCACATGTGAACTATATGATAAGCTGTCTGTAAATGTCTTTAGCAAAAATGTTTCTCATTGTCATTTGTTTTCTACATAGAAAGCATTTTGAAAAGGTCCCCTCTTTGTCTTTATTTCCAGCCTTTATAAAGCAGCGAGTAGGTCTTTCCAACCAAAAGAGTGGTTTAGATCTTGAAACATAACCACGGAATCTGGTGCAGAGTAGGTTTAAACGACCTGCAGGACTTGATGGTCCTCTCTCACTCTCTCTCTCTCTCTCTCTCTCTCTCTACCTGTGTGTGTAAAACTTCACCATATGTCCCTACCTTTACTCTCCCAGCATTGACTTCACTGGTCTGACTGTTACAGTTATTCCACACCATTTATTTATAGCGCTCATATCAATTTCTATTATGTCCGTCTCCATTTGTTACTGGCGTCATCTGTATTGCTCCTTCAGTTTCATTTCTAGTAACACTTTACTGCTTCTCTCTACGGCTACAGTCAGTGTCCAGTTTCCTCACAGAACTGATCTCAGTAAAGTTCTTTTGCATGTACTTAGCTTTTTCCCCTCTTTTCTGTTGTCCGTAATCCGTGATAAAGGCATTTAAGCCGAAATACTGGATTGCTGTTATTGTTGTTGTTCATAAACATGGTCTTATTGCTAAATTTTCTTCCTTTCCTCCCTCACTGTGCTTCTGTAAAACTTAAAACCTGCACAGTTTACCTTCCTATACCTGCTGGTACGTATACAACCACTTGGAATGATAGCTAATCTGAAATTCTTAGATCCAAGAGCAGGGCCACTCCAAGAGCAGGGCCACTCCAAGAGCAGGGCCACTCCAAGAGCAGGGCCACTCCAAGAGCAGGGCCACTCCAAGAGCAGGGCCATTCCAAGAGCAGGGCCACTCCAAGAGCAGGGCCACTCCAAGAGCAGGGCCATTCCAAGAGCAGGGCCACTCCAAGAGCAGGGCCACTCCAAGAGCAGGGCCACTCCAAGAGCAGGGCCACTCCAAGAGCAGGGCCACTCCAAGAGCAGGGCCACTCCAAGAGCAGGGCCACTCCAAGAGCAGGGCCATTCCAAGAGCAGGGCCACTCCAAGAGCAGGGCCACTCCAAGCAAGATGTTACTACAATATGAATTCCTTTAGAAAACCCACAGACGCACACATTCATGACCTCAGCCACATCTTGCGATCTCCTTTACCTAAGGTAATCAGCTCCCAGAGAAGGACGCCGTACGACCAGACATCTGACTTCTCTGTGTACTCGTTATAGAACAGAGACTCCGGGGACATCCATCGGACCGGCAGCAAGCCCTAGAGGAAGAGAACTAGTTCTAGAACAAAGTAGAAGTGAAGGCTGCATTCAGTTCACACGATTCATACATGCATCTTTTATGTCATGATACCTATAGTGGCTGAGAGTGAAAGCAGCAGTTCTAGTCTCTCCGCAGTCGATGAGGATTCTGGCTTGTGCTATAGAGTACGTGCACACCTGTGAGGAAATCGTCTTTCCAAAAAAGGAGATCAGACCACTTACGGCGTTGTTGTTCGGAGAGCAATAATAATGATACTGAAGCAAAATCTGATAATTAGAGCGCAGGAACCATACAAAAACTGTGTAGATTCTTGGAGAAGAAACTAATAATTTATCTCCATCTCACCCCTGGGAAGAAATGTGTTAAGAACACACTTATCTTAACATAGTCTTTGTGAGACAGGGAACATAGATCTGTTTGCTTAAAAACTCTGATCCACTTCTGTAGCTCAGAAACCTGTAGCAATCAACACTAATTGTAATTGTTATTTTTGTAAAATGTAATGTCAGGTTGGTGGCGGATGGGGACATAGAGATCGCCGGCGGGAATGAGGAAAATCTGGTGTGAAACCAAGGAATCCAGGACGTGACAAGCCTATGGGGCTTTACAACAATGGCTGTCAGAATGACGTAAACAAAGCAGAGCCAGCAGACTATGGGTGGCGGGGAATGGATATCGTTGAGGCACTCACCGGATTCCTCATCCCAAAGTCGGAGTGTCTCTGTGGAACTGTTTCAAAGCTGTCTTGCCAGCCAGCGTTGCATGCTGGATCTGACATGGAGAAGGGATTTAAGTACAGCCACCAGAGGCTGGAAAACAAAGTTTTGACCAGGCCAGACTACACCACTGTCTTCATGGCAGTCTAAGCAAGACCACAGTCTACCCTAGCAAGGAAAGGTGCTGAAGTCGGAGGTACCCAGCCAAAAGGCGCATCGCAAAAATCAGGGAACCACGCATCATCGCCATTGTGCGTACGAAGAAGAAGATCTCCATCTTCTCTCTTGTAGTGAAGAAAATTTAATATTCTTTTATTTCCTTGTCAAGAGTTTCCTTCTGAGAATTTGTAATATGTCGTTTCTCTTCAAAGTGTTCCTTCTTTTCTAGGTTTGTTCAACGGTTTTGTTTCATTCTAAAACATCAAAAAGTTATATTCGTTCCGTTCTCTTAGAACATTCTCTGTTATATTTTCTAGAGCATTTTTACTTCACACAAATAACACCTCATACACATAATGAAGGTAGACAGGGCTGTAAGGTTCAGTTTTACATAAAAACAACAGAATGAGAAAAATGAGCAAGAACGAGAATGACAGAAAGTAAGATAAGCACGGATGAACGAAGAGCATACAACAATCCAATATTTCGGCAAAAGCCTTTTTTCAAGGACAACATACACAAACATTACAACAGATAAAAACAAATGAAAAAAATAAATTCTTAGTTTTTTATATCCACTTTGAAATAAAGAATGCATCCAGATAGATATAGGTGGGCACAAAATGCAAACTGGCAATACATACACTTTATTTCAACTCTGTTGCATGATACTATTGTACTATAAAACATGTTCTCTTCTGTTATAACGTTTTCCTAACTATTCAACGCGAGCGACCCATAGCTGACACGTTGGTGTTAGGGCTAGCGAACCATATCTGACCAAGACCCTCTCCCACCTCTCCCCTGGTACGGCCAGTAACAGGCCTAATCTTTCTAAAAAGTAGCTGTCATAACCCGCTCCCAAACCAACACGATGCTGTGTCTCAACACCACCACCACCACAGCATCGGCTGAAAAGTACACTAATTCGCAGTTCCAGACAGATAGAAGACAAGATAAGACAAGAAAAGATAGACAAGACAAGGCAAAATAAGACAAGACAAGACAAGACAGAACAAGACAGCCATTTAATGATGCTGTTTTACATATTCATTCACACATTAAAATTAACATATTAATTTTCTTTAAAAAGATAAAATAATAATTTACCACAGAGTTTTTAACTTTTACCTTTCTGGTTCTTGTGTACATGTCTTCCTGGCCAACTTTTCTGGCCAAACCAAAGTCGGATATCTTAACAATGTTGTGCTCAAAAAGGAGAACGTTCCTGGCCGCAACGTCGCGATGGACAATCTGGCAACAGTTATGTAAGAAGCACAATTACAACCTCGAGTGATGATGTCATGAAATAGATTACAACTTTCCATCGTGAAATCTGTATCAGTATTGAATAGTAATATAAAAATAAGAGCAGCTTAAGATAACTTTTAAGTTTTATAATTCATGGAGGCATGTAGTCGACATCAAATAGATATTGGGAAAGCTTGTAGTTGTAGGAAGGAGTATAATTTATATTTTTTTATATAGGATGGGAGGGTATTCCAAAGATGAGCAGCAGAATAACTAAAGCTTTTCTTGTAAAGATCAAGTCTAGGTTTTGGAAGACATATGTTGTTCAAGCTTTGGCTGCACTTTGGGCTAAATTTAAACAGGTTCCATAGATAAGGCGGGGCATGCCGTGAAAGAATTTGATGTACTAACTTGGCTTTGTTGAAGAGGAACCTGTTCTTAAGAGGTAGTTGCTGTTCTGAGAGAGATAATGAGAGAGAGTGAGAGAGAGAGAGGGTGAGAGAGAATGAGAGAGAGTGAGAGAGAGAGTGAGAGTGAGAGAGAGGGACAGAGAGAGTGAGAGAGAGGGAGAGAGAGTGAGAGAGAGTGCTAGCCACAGCTTACGGTGCATAAATGTAGTGTAGTTAGTTCGCGTAGAATTTGAAAAATTTGTACTACAACATGTTTGTTTTACTGACAACGAAACAAATGACTGATATTTGTTTTTTCTTTTCTTTTGAATCGTAATTTTCTGCCTGTAGCCACCACAGCGGAGTCTTGCTGCAAATCATGTTTGTGTTTGATTGTGGGCATGTACGTATGTGTGCATGTATTGCATGTATGTGCATGTATGTGTACATGTATGTGTGCATTTATGTGTAGATTATGTGTGCATGTATGTGTGTATGTGCATGTATGTGTGTATGTATGTGTGTGCGCCCAAGTTTAGGACAATGTGTATGACATGCTGAAATGTGACCTCCTACTTGTATATATGTTTAAAGCGTGTAGGACTTTCGGAAGAGTATAAAATTACCTAAACTTATAGTACATTAAAAAGTAGATATTACAAGAAACAAGATCATCATCATGTGCCAGGCCTGGATTCGTTGGCAACCATGCCTTCCAGTTTTCCAACTTTCACGTTCTTCATCATTTTATAAGAGTCTATTAAGATATCTGGAACACAAAATTTCTGGCTGTTGAGGGAGGGTCTTGTTCGCTTCTAAATCTGAGAAAAGTAAGTCGATGACCAAGAAGATGAGGGCATAAAACATTTACAATTTTATATTTTACCTTGTTACATTCATAATTTTATATTATAACTTGTTACATTCACAATGTTATCTTATACCTTGTTACATTCACAATGTTATATTATAACTTGTTACATTCATAATGTTATCTTATACCTTGTTACATTTACAGTGTTATCTTACACACTGTTACATTCACAGTGTTATCTTATACCTTGTTACATTCACAGTGTTATCTTATACCTTGTTACATTCACAGTGTTATCTTACAGCTTGTTACATTCACAGTGTTATCTTACACCTTGTTACATTCACAGTGTTATCTTATACCTTGTTACATTCACAATGTTATCTTATATCTTGTTACATTCACAATGTTATCTTATATCTTGTTACATTCACAATGTTATCTTATACTTTCTTACATTCACAATGTTATCTTATACCTTGTTACATTCACAGTGTTATCTTATACCTTGTTACATTCACAATGTTATCTCATACCTTGTTTCTTGTCAAGTGTTCTAACCCGCGACAGATCTGCAAGGCGAAGGACAACAGGTCACGTGACGTGACCGACTCTTCATTGTCGGAGGGAAAGGAACTGTATCTTGTCTCTCCAGGTACACTGAAAGATTTAAGCAGCCGGCAAATAAACAGACTGATAAACAGACTGATAAACAGACTGATAAGTGGGTAGGCAGTGGAGGTAAAAGACTGTAAGCAGACAGAGAAGATTTATAAAGAGCTGGGAAATTAGACGTCCACCGTTCTTTCTACACTGCGGATAAACTCTTTCCTTATGTTCTGTGATAATAGAGGGCCAGGTCTGTTGCTAGCTTGTATCTTGTAATAATAGAGGGCAAGTCTGTTGCTAGCTTGTATCTTGTAATAATAGAGAGCAAGTCTGTTGCTAGCTTGTATCTTGTGATAATAGAGAGCAAGGTCTCTTGCTAGCTTGTATCTTGTAATAATAGAGGGCAAGTCTGTTGCTAGCTTGTATCGTGTAATAATAGAGGGCAAGTCTGTTGCTAGCTTGTATCTTGTAATAATAGAGAGCAAGGTCTCTTGCTAGCTTGTATCTTGTAATAATAGAGGGCGATGTCTGTTGCTAGCTTGTATCTTGTAATGATAGAGGGAAAGGTCTGGGTGCTAGCTTGTATCTTGTAATAATAGAGGGCCATGTCTGTTGCTAGCTCATATTTTCCATGAGAGAATTACCTTTACCTTTTTTATAGGAGATTAAATATTGCTAGTTTGTACTGACTGTTGCTAGCTCATATCTTGTAATAATATAGGAGACTGACTATTGCTAGCTCATATCTTGTAATAATATAGGAGACTGACTGTTGTTAGCTCATATCTTGTAATAATATAGGAGACTGACTGTTTTTAGCTCATATCTTGTAATAATATAGGAGACTGACTGTTGCTAGCTCATATCTTGTAATAATATAGGAGATTGATTATTGCTAGCTCATTTCTTGTAATAAAATAGGAGATTGATTGTTGCTAGCTCATATCTCGTAATAATAAAGCAGATTGATTGTGCAAGCTGATATTTAGTAATAATAGAGTAAGATCATTATGGCTTGCGTATGTCCTGGAATATTAGAGGACAACGATTTGTCGCTTGCGTATGTCCTGCAACATTCGAGGATAATGATTGTCGCTTGATTATATCCTGCAATATTTGAGGATAATGATTGTCATTTGTTTATGTCCTGTAATATTAGAGTATAATGATTGTCGCTTGATTATGTCCTGTAATATTAGAGGGCAATGACTGTCGCTTGCATATGTCTTGTAGTAATAGAGGATAATGATTGTTGCTTGTTTATATCCTGTAATAATGGAGGACAATGATTGTCCCTTGTTTATGTCCTGTAATATTACAGGGCAATGATTGTCACTTGCATATGTCCTGTAGTTTTACAGGATAATGATTGTCGCTTGTTCATATCCTGTAATATTAGAGGTCAGTGATTCCCCTTGTGCATGTCTTGTAATATTAGAGGACAATGATTGTCCCTTGTTAATATCCTGTAATAACAGCGAATGATGGTCACAGCAATCTGTCATGACTCTAGTCCCTAAAGCGTAGACGTGAAAACAGACTGGCTATCCTATCAAACCTCAATAGCTCTCACACAGGCAGATGAAAAGTCTCCGAAGAAAGCAGTTCTATATGAAGCTGAAAAAAGCCCTAATGAGATGAAGTGAAAAAAAAAACGCCGAATTTAACAAGTGCAAGGTGTGAACATGTGATGCTGACGAAAGCTCAGTTCATGTTGATGCAGCTGCTCAAACTAAAACCCACTGGTTGTGTCTGCCCCTGGCTCATCGCTGCTTCCATTCACCAGAGTTGGTATCAGGCCCATGCGGTCTATATAGAGATTCTTGTTTACATGAAAAGATCAGACACTTACACTTTTTTTAACAAAGTGAAGAGATGATAGCCTTTTAACTTTTTTTCTTTCACTTCCAACAAGAAAGAAGAAAGAAAACATTAAATGATAATGCTAGAAACTTACGCATAGATGTTGCCCTCAAATTTCTCCTTTTTGTTGTAGGTACCATAAAGTGTGCAGGCCGCTGACGCGTAATGCCTCTCTTTTCTGTTGCCGACACCGTACGCACTGAAAGCCGCATTAGCATAGTTTCTCTCCATCCTATGTTCTAGCAGAAACCTCCGCAAATCTCCGTGCTGGGCGTACTCAAGAATCATCAGATAAGGATCTGTGTGCAAGGAGAGGTTCATGAGATAAGGATCTGTGTGCAAGGAGAGGTTCATGAGATAAGGATCTGTGTGCAAGGAGAGGTTCATGAGATAAGGATATGTGTGCAAGGAGAGGTTCATGAGATAAGGATCTGTGTGCATGGAGAGATTCATGAAATAAGGATCTGTGTGCAAGGAGAGGTTCACGCCCAGACAAGTTAGGTCCGGAGTAACTGGCCAATGGACGCCAACAGTTTATTTCTAAACAATATTTTTTCATTATAACAGACTAACTCCTGTCCTATCATTAATTAGAATCCTGAAATATTTGTAGTAGTTTTAACAGATACGATGCTAAGACCACATAACGGATGTATCATACACACAACCGCCCCGCCATGTTTCACGGAGAAATTGAGAGGAGGATCTATAGTTACTTTGTGTATCAGTCTACAACTGAGTTAGGAAGTTCAAGACAGGTATAGCAAGCTTACATGACGCCGACTATCCTAGGAAGTTCAAGATAGGTATAGCAAGCTTACGTGACGCCGACCATCCTAGGAAGTTCAAGACAGGTATAGCAGGCTTACGTGACGCCGACCATCCTAGGAAGTTCAAGACAGGTATAGCAGGCTTACGTGACGCCGACCATCCTAGGAAGTTCAAGATAGGTGTAGCAGGCTTACGGGACGCCGACCATCCTAGGAAGTTCAAGATAGTTATAGCAGGCTTACGGGACGCCGACCATCCTAGGAAGTTCAAGATAGTTATAGCAGGCTTACGTGACGCCGACCATCCTAGGAAGTTCAAGAATGGTATAGCAGGCTTACGTGACGCCGACCATCCTAGGAAGTTCAAGATAGGTATAGCAGGCTTACGTGACGCCGACTATCCTAGGAAGTTCAAGACAGGTATAGCAGGCTTACGTGACGCCGACTATCCTAGGAAGTTAAAGATAGGTATAGCAGGCTTACTTGACGTCGACCATCCTAGGAAGTTCAAGACAGGTATAGCAGGCTTACGTGACGCCGACCATCCTAGGAAGTTCAAGAATGGTATAGCAGGCTTACGTGACGCCGACCATCCTAGGCAAGCACACAGGCACGTGGTGCAGTTGTGGCTGAGAAGTCAGGGTAAGGGTTTTTCTTTCCTTACCGGAAACCAGGTGCTGGGGCACGGGTGACGCTGATGCATTATAAAGTAAAGGGACTGAACTGAAAAACATGAGTCTTATCTTCTCCTGTGTTAAATAAAAGTTCTGTGTAATTCGTATTTTCCAGCTTTCATCTCGTCCACCTTCATAATCGCTTCAGGACCGTTTTCTCACAGGAACATTGATTTTACTACTTCTTAACACCCGCTGTGCTATCAGATGTTTCTAACAACTGCTGTGCTATCAGATGTTTCTAACAACAGCTGTGCTGTCAGATGTTTCTAACAACTGCTGCGATATCAGATGTTTCTAAATATTATCGCCACGTAGAACTACTTTTCTATAATAAATGTTTCACTTGCGTTTCTTTCATTATCTCTTCAAGATCGCATCACAGAAACAAAGAACATGTTGTAAATCTCTAAAGCGAGGCCGAGACACACGACAAAGCTGGGATACAAATCTTTCGAGGATGACATATTTTCTCCAGCAGACACAAGATCTGCGGAGAAACGAATGAAGAATGAACAACACAGAGAACACAACACAGAGAAAACAGAACACATAGAACACAGAACACATAGAACGCAGAACACAGAGAGCACAGAGAACACAGAGAACTCAGAACACACAGAACAGAGAACACACAGAACACATGGAACACAGATACGTGTGTATATCGGTTCTGTGTCATTTAGCAGGAAAAGAACAGCTGGAAGATAAGGTGTACAGGACAAACAAACTGGACAGTGAAATACACTCTTGACTCGTTATTATCTATGTCAGACGCTGAACTATTATAGTTTAAATCAAATTAACATCAGTTTATTTTTGTTTTAATTCGCATTCACAAGGATACAAAAAGAGGGAAGGGTTTAATTTTTCATCTGATTGTCGTCTTTTGATTTGTTGTGTTTATTTTTTGTATATGGTCCCTGAAAAAAGGCATTTCCTGAAATATTGATTTGTTGTATATTCTTCACTGCTGTATCTAGATCAACAAGCAGCAGTAAGAATAAATGGTGAAACAACAACTTGGTTGGACATAAAACAAGGGGTCCGTCAGGGGTGCATATTGTCGCCTTACATATTTAACTTGTATGCTGAAAATATAATGAGTAATGTTAGAGAAGATGTAGACAAAGAATATTACGATGCCATAACAATTGGAGGTTATGAAATACCAGAGATTAGATACGCTGATGACACAGTATTACTGTCCACAACACAAAAAGGAATGGAAAAACTAATTATGTCTGTCCGTAAGAACAGTGAGGAGCAAAATTTATATCTTAATGCGAGGAAAACTAAATTGATGACAACTGACACAACAAGCAAGGCAACTGAAAAATGTATCAATGAGGAAAAATTGGAAGAAGTGGAGAGCTTTGAATATCTTGGATCACTATTAACTAATAACTGAGGTACAATGAGAGAATTTAAAAGGAGGACATCTATCGCTCTTCCAAAAGTAAAACAACTAAAGAATCTAAGGAGAGGAACAGACAGAACTACAAAAATAAAATTCTTAAGGGCATGCATCTTTCCCATCACAACATATGCCTGTGAGACCTGGACACTTAACAAAACAGCTGAGAAACACATAAATGCCTTTGAATGTAAATGCTACAGAAGAGGTCTTCAAATATCAAGGACACAAATAAGAACAAATATATCCATACTATAACAACATAATATTGAAGAAGGCTGGCTAGTAAAGAGGATTAAAGACAGAAAACTTAAATATTTTGGATACATTAAACGTCATGATAATTTATAGAAGACCGTATTGGAAGGATACATAATGGGAAAAAGAAAGAGAGGAAGACCAAAACGAAGATGGCTGCAAGACATCGTTGATGATCTGCAAATGGATGCATCAGCAGCAGGCCGTCTGCTCACAACCAGAGCCTACAGGAATGGTGTTAGTGAGGCAAAGTTCTGCAAAGGACATGCAAATGAATGAATGAATGAATGTATATTCTTCATTTACATGTGCTCATTTTACTTTCTGCCACTCTCGTTCCTGCTCACATTACTCACTCTTTCTATCTTTTATATGAAAATAAACCATACAGCTCAGCCCAGCTTTTGTTATTAGAACAGAACTCACCATGGGCAGTGCAGCTGGCATACATAGTGATTATATTCACATGGGCTGGGATTGTCTTCATGAGAGCAAGTTCGTACAGGAAATCCTTCTTTAATTCTTCGTTAGATTTTTCTGAGACTGTTTCAGTAAAACAAAACAGATAAAAAAAGAACATTTGTTAAAACAAAACAGATAAGTAAATATTTGTTGAAATTATTAGCTGAATTCCCACCTCCCCCCCCCCTTGCATTTTTATGTAAATTTTCATCTTGGAAAACGTTTTAGATGCAGGTAGATGTAATTGTCCCCTCCCCAAAACAAAAAAATTGAGATAGCTATTTTTATTAATGCACTGGTCTCTCATGACTAGATGGTTACTCGTCTTACCGGGTTCCGCGGTTCAAGTCCCAGGTAATTCATTTGTTATTTTTCTTTCCCTTATGTCTAAAACTATTTTGTCTGTGATTTTTTCGAGGTCTAACCACGTAACACTGCTTTATTACATTACTCTCCTCTTGACATGTTATTTTAATACTCTCCTCTAGACACGTCACTTTATTACTTTACTCTCCTCTAGACACGTCACTTTATTACTTTACTCTCCCCTAGACACGTCAATTTATTACTTTACTCTCCCCTAGACACGTCACTTTATTACTTTACTCTCCTCTAGACACGTCACTTTATTACTTTACAATCACCTAGACACGTCACTTTATTACCTTACTCTCCTCTAGACATGCCATTTTAATACTTTACTCTCCTCCAGACACGTCACTTTATTACTTTACACTCCTCTACACACATCACTTTATTAATTTATTCTCCTCTAGACACATCATTTTATTACTTTACTCTCCTGTAGACGCGTCACTTTATTATTTTACTCTCTTCTAGACACGTCACTTTATTACTTTCCTCTCTTATAGACACTTCATTTTAATACTTTACTCTCCTCTAGACAATCAACTTTATTATTTTATTCTCCTCTAGACAATCCACTTTATTATTTCACTCTCCTCTAGACACATCAATTTATTAATTTACTCCCCTGTAAACATGTCACTTAATTACTTTACTCTCCTCTGTACAATTCACCGTATTACTTTACTCTCACCTAGACAATCCACTTTATTACTTTACTCTCTTCTAGACACGTAACATTTTTACTTTACTGTCCTCTAGACACGTCACTTATTACTTTACTCTAGACACGTAACTTTTTTACTTTACTCTCCTCTAGACACGCCACTTATTATTTTACTCTAGACACATCATTTATTACTTTACTCTAGACACCTAACTTTTTTACTTTACTCTCCTCTAGACACGTCACTTATTACTTTACTCTAGACACGTAACTTTTTTACTTTACTCTCCTCTAGACATGTCATTTATTACTTTACTCTAGACACGTCACTTATTACTTTACTCTAGACACCTCACTTTATTACTTTACTCTCCTCTAGACACGTCATTTATTACTTTACTCTAGACACGTCACTTATTACTTTACTCTAGACACCTAACTTTTTTACTTTACTCTAGACACCTCATTTTATTACTTTACTCTCCTGTGGGCACGCCACTGCATGAGTGGAGAGATAGCTCAGAGTATCGGCTACACAGTAGCACAGTGAAGTACCTTGCGATTAAAACACACACACATACAAATAAATAAAGGATAAAACGAACAAAAGATAGACGCAGACATGTGTCTTATTCTTACTAAGTGTCATTTTCACAGCAACTTTTGTCCAGCTTCGCGAGATAGGACCTTTCTTCTTGTTCAGCAGGTTCAAAGCTTCCGCCATGACCACAGTCCCAAAAGTTCCCTTACCAATTGTGTCCAGGAAACGAATGTGCTTTCTTGGAAATTCCTCCAGCTCACTCTTCTCCTTTCAAGAGAGAAAACAGAATCGAAGATTTTGGCATGTAGTACTTCTTTAATGAACTAATAAATATGACAATATTTGACAAGTTATTTAAGAAATGATCAAGCGGACAAACAGGTAGAGTGGCAGTCAAAGATGCAAGGGGATTTGTGAAGGGGCAAGCCGCTGTGTATACATGATTAGTTCTAAGCTCCCTTTTGTTAATTCTATTTGCAAAAAACTCAAGAAACCGTCCCTAAGTTACGTCACGAACTGGTTGTCACGTGGCTTACCTCCTTGGAGTAGGCCGCGTTTGTGAAAAATGCGACCTTTGAACCGGATATTGTTGAGATCATCTTGCAACGGCGACCTTGACAACTGGAGTTCTGGGAATACTGAAATGTGAAAATGTCAGCCACATAGGTTTCTTACTTTCAGTTGTGGCGTACTGACCAACAACATAAGTTTCTTATTGTTAGTTATGAGATAATGACCAATAACATAAGTTTCTTATTGTTAGTTATGTGATAATGATTAACAATTTAAATTTCTCATTGATAGTTATGAGACATGAAAGTGCAGTAAGAGCACAACATATGCATTATTCATAGATTTTGAGAAAGCCTTTGACAGTGTTAATAGAGATGCACTGTGGAAAATCCTAAGATGGCATGGCCTACCCCATAAAATAGTTAATGTAATCAAAGCCCTATACGAGGGTTTTCAGTGCAAAGTTATCTGTGGAGAACATACCTCCAGCAGCTTTAGGGTACAAACAGGAGTGAAACAGGGATGTGTACTATCACCAACATTATTTATCTTGGCAGTAGACTGGTTAATGAAGGAGGCAACATCAGACAAACGCAGAGGATTACAATGGACCCTTGACACAGTGCTGGAGGACCTTGACTTTGCGGACGACATTTGTCTATTATCAAGCAGTCACAAAGATATGCAAGATAAAATAAACAAGCTAACTCAGAATGCAAACAACATAGGACTAAAGATCAATGTAGGAAAGACAAAGTTAATGAAGCAAAATGTGAACAACAGAAATGTACTCAGAGTAGATAACAAGTTAGTGGAGGAGGTAAACGAATTTGTATACCTTGACAGCAGAGTAGCAGAAAATGGAGACAGCACAGAGGACATCAACAGCAGACTTACTAGAGCAAACCAGGCTTTTGCTATGCTGCAGACTACATGGAAATAAAAAAACTAAGCATAAATATGTAAATCAGGGTATTTAAGAGTAATGTTCTAAGTGTACTACTCTATGGAAGTGAATGCTGGAAAATCACCAAAACCATAGAAAACAAGTTGAATTCTTTCCAGACTAAATGTTTACGAAGAATTAAAAAATATTTTGGCCAAACACCATAAGAAATAACATCTTATTAGCAGAAATGCAGATGAAACCACTGACAACAATTATTGAGGAAAGACGCAGGAGATGGTTGGGACATGTGCTCCGAATGACTGACAACTCACTACCAAAAATAGCACTAAGATGGACACCACAGGGGAACAGAAGTAAGGGTAGACCAAAAGAGACATGGAGAAGAACAACAGAGAGGATGTTGAGCAATAGAGGGCTCACCTGGGCAAGAGCAGAAAAAAAGGCGAAGGACAGGCATTTGTGGAAAACCCTTGCGGAAGCCCCATGTGCCCTGGGCACTTAAGGTTCAGAGAGAGAGAGAGAGAGAGAGAGAGAGAGAGAGAGAGAGAGAGAGAGTTATGAGACAATGACCAAAAATATAAGTTTCTTATTGTCTGATGATGACACCATGGAATAGTTAAAGGAAAAAAATGCAAAAAAAAAAGGGAAAAAACTGTAATTATTTTACCCTTCTTCTCCGCACTAGTAAAGCCACGACCACAGCAACGACAGCCATGAGGACTACAACAAGGACACCAGAAACCAAGGCTGGAACGTTGATGGGGCTGTCGACCTCAGCTGAAAGAGAGTGGTCGCCCTTGTAGATATTGATTGTAGATTTGGTAGTTACTTCATCCAACTCCTCAGCTGTCGATATACATGTTTCGATGTTTGACATACACTTATAACACGCATGGTATGCAAAGTTGTATAGAACATTCACATTTGAGCATTATATCAGTTTGTATTACACATGAACTTTTATACAAACTATTTCGGCCCAGGGCTTTTCAATCAACAATAATCAGATCAGATCAGGTCAGTGCCATGCCGATAGGCGTAGACGTTCATCTCGCTCAATCTCGCTCGATCTTCCGTGTATGAACGGCCATTTCGAGGCTCCTTGGTTGTACGGCGTGGGAGGAGCATGGCCGTTCACGTAATCCGGAGGCAGAAGACATATATAAAGAAAAAGAAGCGTGCAGGAAAGGTCAGATTGAGCATAGCCAGCGGCAAATGGCGAGGCAAGTTGATCTCGTCTGTGTTGTGGAATTACTTAGCCCCAGTCGCCATGAATATTCTGATATATATATGACCCCGTTAACAACAGCTATATCAAGGATGTGATAGCAAATGAGGCGACGAAGTGAGTTTAAGAATAGTGCATTAGCACAAGTGGAACTCATGAAGTGAGGCGGATAATTAGTGCGCTAGCACATGTGAAATCGTGAAGTGAGGAGGAAAGTCCAAACAGCTCAGCTGTGAGATGAAGTGCCCTGGCACATAAATCATTCATGTAGAGAGTGGTGTGGTTTCGCGGCATAGGCTGCCACATTCATAATTGCTTTAGCACACGTGGAGGTTATAATGTGATTGTGAGGGGGAGGAAAGGCCAAAATACCAAGGCTATTATAGCTGGGTCATTAGTTACATTAGTTAAGAGTATTGCATTGATTATCATGAGCCTGAGATATCATATGCATGTGTTGTATGTTCTTTGTGATGTGATGTATCTGTAACTGCCATTATTATTGTAGTTGAGTAATAAACGTTCATATATTACAACAGGCTGACTTGGTGATGTCTAAGGCATGTCCTTGTAATGTTGTGATACACGTTTAACCTGATACCCAACTGCCATTTCAGTATTCCTTGGAGGGGAGAATCTGGGTCGGCGGTCTTGGGGGTCGAGAAATCTTGGCCACGCAGTGTGGTAGTACATACCCAGGGAATGCCTGAAACAGCTGGGTTGATCTGTTTCTTCCCAAATTATCCATAAAATGTAGATTTAGCACCAGCTACGTTTACACGTGTCTCGAATCAATTCAGTTGTTTTCACACCAAACCATGCAGTCAGACCATCTAGGTATACCTGTCTTCTTCTCACACCAAACCATGCAGTCAGACCATCTAGGCATACCTGTCTTCTTCTCACACCAAACCATGCAGTCAGACCATCTCGGTAAGTCTGTGTTATTCGCCCTATCTGTCTTTTGCCATTTACCTTTCCAGTCATGGCCAATATTTAAAGACCCTCAAATTTGCTGATGTGTCGGAGAAACTTTGATTGTCTTTTTTCTTATGTATGGCACTAGTCTGGGATATTCTTTAGCCTGATGTGATACTTCCTCATTTGTCTTTCTGGCTGTCCATGATATGCAAAGCATCCTTTTTAGGAACCACATTTCAGTAGCCTTTACTCTTTGTTCTAATTGTTTATTCGTCGTCCATGTTTCACTTAAATAAAGTAGAATAGAAGTATAGTTTCTGTATAGCATTTTAGAAGTATAGGTTTTATATAGCATCTTAGAAATATTGGTTCTATATAGCATCTTAGAGCTATCTTTCTTATTTCCAATGACAGTTTTTAATGTGTTCTTCATTTTTCAAAAGCTGTCTTTCCCATTGCTATCCTGGTTCTGGTTTCTTCAGTGCACCTGCCATCAGATGTTATGACTAAATACTTGTATCTATTGATCTGTTTGAATATCTTCGTCTGCGTTATAATTCTACATTCAAGTATTTTCTTTTTTCTTGGATAGCACCTTTAGTTCTGTTTTATTGGTGTTTATCCCGTTTTTTTCGCTTTCTTCTGTGACTTTGTCTAGGAGTTTTTGTCAAGGTTTCCTACTCTCTGCTGTCACTACTGTGTCATCTGTGACTTTGTCCAGGAGTTTTTGTCAAGGTTTCCTACTCTCTGCTGTCACTACTGTGTCATCTGTGACTTTGTCTAGGAGTTTTTTCAAGCTTTCCTACTCTCTGCTGTCACTACTGTGTCATCTATGACTTTATGTAAGAGTTTTTGTCAAGCTTTCCTACTCTCACCTGTCAGTACTGTGTCATCTGTGACTTTGTCTAGGAGTTTTTGTTAAGCTTTCCTACTCTCTCCTGTCAGTACTGTGTCATCTGTGACTTTATCTAAGAGTTTTTGTCAAGCTTTCCTACTCTCTGCTGTCATTACTGTGTCATCTGTGACTTTATCTAAGAGTTTTTGTCAAGCTTTCCTACTCTCTGCTGTCATTACTGTGTCATCTGTGACTTTATCTAAGAGTTTTTTCAAGCTTTCCTACTCTCTGCTGTCATTACTGTGTCATATGTGACTTTATCTAAGAGTTTTTGTCAAGCTTTCCTACTCTCTCCTGTCAGTACTGTGTCATCTGTGACTTTATCTAAGAATTTTTGTCAAGCTTTCCTACTCTCTCCTGTCACTACTGTGTCATCCGTATATCTGATGTAGTTTACGCTCTTTCCCCAATCCTTACTCCACCTACTTTCGTGATTTCTCTCATTATTATTTCATTGTATAAAGAGAAGAGGTCTGGAGACAGACCACACCCTTGTCTCACACCTCTTTTTATTTGTTGGAACTCACTGATGGTGTTATCCACTCTTACAGCTGCCGTTGTGTGTTACCAGTAGATGTTCTTTACTCTCTGCAGGTCTTTTCCATCAATTCCCAGTTTCTCAAGCATCTTAAACATTCCTTCATCTCCTACTTTACCACACGCTTTGGTGTAATCTTTGAAGCACATATAAAGATCTCTGTTCACTTCTAGTAATCGTTCTGTTAACATCCTTAATATGAAAGTTGCGTTGTTATCAATTTTCCTTCTACAAATCCACGTTGTTCTTCTGATATTTCTGGTTTAATCTTGTTTCTCATCCTCATCATTAAAATTGTTAGAAGTATGTTTGTGATGCGGCTCATAAGACTGATCTTACGACGCTGATCACATTGAATGCCTCCTACCTTCTTCGGTGACGAAGACTGACTTAGTTAAGTCTCTTGTGTGATATACTGCATTTAGCAGTCCTGTGACTTTTTTTCTGTTCCAAAATCTTCCAAAGCTTTTAACATTTCTGTATCGAGGTTGTCTGGTCCTGTAGCTTTACCGGTTTTCCTTGGTCTCAGTGCATTTCTGACTTCATCCATCAAGAGAGGTGGGCCTTATTTCTTTCCTCTAGTTGTAACGTGATCATTTTTTACATCATTATATAACTATCTGATGTGTAATGTGATCATCTTTTACATCATTATATAACTATCTGATGTGTAATGTGATCATCTTTTACATCATTATATAACTCTTTAAAGTGTAATGTGATCATCTTTTACATCATTATATAACTATCTGATGTGTAATGTGATCATCTTTTACATCATTATATAACTATCTGATGTGTAATGTGATCATCTTTTACATCATTTTATAACTATCTGATGTGCAATGTGATCATCTTTTACATCATTATATAACTATCTGATGTGTAATGTGATCATCTTTTACATCATTTTATAACTATCTGATGTGTAATGTGATCATCTTTTACATTATTATATAACTCTCTTATGTGTAATGTGATCATCTTTTACATCATTATATAACTCTCTGATATGTAATGTGATCATCTTTTACATCATTATATAACTATCTGATGTGTAATGTGATCATCTTTTACATCATTATATAACTCTTTAAAGTGTAATGTGATCATCTCTTACATTATTATATAACACTCTAATGTGTAATGTGATCATCTTTTACATCATTATATAACTCTCTAATGTGAAATGTGATCATATTTTACATCATTATATAACTCTTTAAAGTGTAATGTGATCATCTCTTACATTATTATATAACTCTCTAATGTGTAATGTGATCATCTTTTACATCATTATATAACTCTCTAATGTGAAATGTGGTCATCTTTTACATCATTATATAACTCTCTAAAGTGAAATGTGATCATCTCTTACGTCATTATATAACTCTTTATTGTACTCAGACCACATAATTAGTGTGTTTTCCCTTTCCATGATTAAATTCCCTTTGTTGTCTGTTAGAAGTTTGATCTTGAGATGGATTTCGGCTTGATTAGTTCGTTTATTTTCTGGTGGACATTAGAGCAGTCTTGAGTGTGCCATGTTTCTATATCTCTGCATTTTTTTTTTATCCTGCCACATTTCTTTTGCTTCTGTACATTTTCTCATGACCTCTTTGTTGATCATTTCATACTGCTCTTTGTTGTTTTCGTTCACTCTTCTTTTGTCCGTTAACTCGAGTATTTGCCTTCCAGCTCTTCTCTGTCCAGCTCTCTAGTTCTGGCTGTGTGATTTGGGCTGCTTCTTTCCGTATGTCCCATTTATATCTTGGAATAGTATTTCCAGGTCTGGTAGTTAGTGTCCGTGCTTCACTTCTGTGGAGAATTTTGCTCTTACGAGTGTCTCTTCTTCTTCTTCTTCTTGTTCTTCTTCTTCTTCCTGTTTTGCTGTCATATCTCATGTGATGCTAAGCGGCTTTGATTTCTTTTTCAGCTCAACCTTTATCTTTACTGTCAGGAGCTTGTAGTCACAGGAGCAACCTGCCTCTGGGCTTGTTTTAATGCATTTCAAAATCTTCTGTTGATCAGAATATAATCTATCTGCTTTTTACCTTTCCATTGGGGCGTATCCATGTGTATAGCCTTCTTTGGTGCTCGTTGAACCACGTGTTCCCTGTGGTTAAACCGTATTCTCTGGTGCTCGTTGAACCACGTGTTCCCTGTGGTTAAACCGTATTCTCTGGTGCTCGTTGAACCACGTGTTCCCTGTGGTTAAACCGTATTCTCTGGTGCTCGTTGAACCACGTGTTCCCTGTGGTTAAACCGTATTCTCTGGTGCTCGTTGAACCACGTGTTCCCTGTGGTTAAACCGTGTTCTCTGGCCCGTTCAGCTAACCTGTCTCCTCTTTCATTACTCATTCCAAATCTACAGTCACCTACTCCAGGCTCTTGGCATCTGTTTCCGACTTTTGTATTAAAGTCTCCAATAATGAGTTCTACAGGTTTGCATTGCTTTCTGGCTTTGTCTGTATCACCGTAAAGTGATTCAAGTTCTTCTGTGCATTCTGTTGTTGGTGCATACACTTCAATTATGTTAATATCAATAGGTCTACCTTGTACTTTCACTGATAATACTATTTCTGATATTGTCCCAGTATTCTTTTACTGCTTTTGATGCTATTCGCGTCAGCCTTTGTTTGCTAACCCACTCAAGCGCTGTCCTTCACCTTTCAGTGGAAAGATCTGTACAAACACTGGGGCATCCCGATCAATAGCTTCTGCTTAATTATGGATGAAGAATCTGCGCTTGTGACCATATCTTGACGCCTTTTGTTGCTGAGCGGCCATTACATGACCATTACACTATGGGAAGAGCAAGTGAAAGTTTCACTTTTATTACTATTGCTCTTACGACTCCTTTTGTCGAAAAACAAATACATCACAACTGAAACAAAACTGCCACTGTACAATGCAATTTCCCCCCCCCCCAAACTCTATGCTATCAACGTCAAACATGGACACTAACAGCCAAGAACAACAAAAAAATCATCACGACAGAAATGAGATGTTTAAGAAGAATACTAAATCTGACAAGTAGAGACCAAATAAGAAATGACACCATCAAGGGAAAGGTTGGAGTAACACCAATATAAAACTATAACCAGAAACAGCAAGTCAAATGGCTTGACCATGTTACACGGTTAACACCAGACAATGTATCACAGACAACATTCACACTAAAACTTGTAGGTAACAGAGGAAGAGGCCGCCCACGCAGGAGATGGAGAGAGGGAATTACAGAAACATTAAATATCCCATTATATGAAGCAAATCGTCGAGCGCTATCAAGACGTCTAGTTGTCCCCTCAACACCGAAAGGTATATGAGGAAGGAGACAAGACAAGACAAAAGCTCGTACGACTCTGTGTAAAATGCAGTTTCGCCTGAAGAGGAGACTGGGGCCAAAATGTAAGGCAAAAGATGCAAGAGCAGGGAAATTGTATTGTATGAACAATATTTACTGTTACTATAGTATTTTATGCAAATCTAATATTGATAGAATCAACAATGAGAGACGCTGTTCGCAGGAATACAGCTACATCACGTTCTACAAATACCTAATCTTTGTCTGGTTGAATATTATCTTCTTATGATAGCACAAGCGACTGTTACTAAAATATAGAAGAGAAGAAATAAGATGACAATGAGGAGAGAGAGGCCAAGAATAAAAAAGCTAGGAAATCATGGAAACTAAAAGAAAAAAATGGCACGAAGCGAAAGGACAAAAGTTCTCTTTCCTTAAGTATAGAACTCCATTTAGTTTTGCCATCCGGAATGTTGGAACCATAACATAATAACAATAGCATAAGTCGCCTTTGAGGTTGAGGTGCTAAATTCAAGAGATAATTTGTGGATGACTAAGATAACGTAAGTGTCCGACCAGCATGAATGAAAATCTGTCGCTACTTTCTTTACTTCAAAGTCTGGACTAGGAAAAATAAAGATCATTTCGTTTACACCACGAGCCTCTTCTGTGTTAAATTTAGTATTCTGAGGAGACAGACTGAATCTCATTTTCTGAGGAGACAGACTGAATCTCATTTTCTGAGGAGACAGACTGAATCTCACTTTCTGTGGAGACAAACTGAATCTCACTTTCTGTGGGGACAGACTAAATCTCACTTTCTGTGGGGACAAACAGAATCTCACTTTCTGTGGGGACAAACAGAATCTCATTTTCTGTGGGGACAGACTGAACTCATTTTCTGTGGGGACAAACAGAATCTCATTTTCTGTGGGGACAGACTGAACTCATTTTCTGTGGGGACAGACTGAACTCATTTTCTGTGGAGACAAACTGAATCTCACTTTCTGTAGGGACAAACTGAATCTCATTGTCTGTGGAGACAGAATGAAATTCACTTTCTGTGGAGACAGACTGAATCTCACTTTCTGTGAAGACGGACTGAATCTCATTTTATGTGGAGACAGACTGAAACTCGCTTTCTGTGGAGACGGAGTGAATCTCACTTTCTTTCGCATTCTGAGACATTCTTAGATATTATTTTTGTATTACTGAGTCAAAAGGGGACTATCTGTAATGTGACCTAGTCCTCATAGTCCGAACAAAAATCAAATAATGAGGTTACATTCTACTACTACTATATTTGGTGATAGTCATTTAGTACCTGGCTGAGATATCACAATGGGATTCACAAATTCTGATGGTAGCGGAGCTGGACAACATAGGTGCATCTCCAAGTTCTAATACTGGAAAACAATAATTATTCTATTTTAATTTTGTGACTTGGAAGACTATCTGGAATGACGTAGAAAGTTTCTCTGCTAGTGAAAGACGTCTGGATGGACGAAGAAAGTTTGTCTGCTGGTGGAAGACAGTCTAGAAGGACGAGGAATGTTTGTCTGCTAGAGAAAGACAGACTGGAAGGATGTAAAAGTGTTTCTGATAGTGGAAGACAGTTTGGAAAGACGTAAAAAAGTTTATCTGCTAGTGGAAGACAGCCTGGAAGGACTTAAAACGTTTGTCTGCTAGTGGAAGACAGTCTGAAAGGACATTAAAAAGTTTGTATGCTAGTGAAAGCTGCTGGGGATAATTTTTCTGAAAAGTTTCTCTCAGCTAATTCTAACTTGGCACGCTGAGTTAGCAGTCGATGGAGTTAAGGTCTACGGAGTCAAAAGTCGAGGAATTTAAGAGTTGACGAATTTAGGGATAGACCAGCTGAGGGGTCGATGAGGTTAGGGGTCAAATAGGTTAGTGTCTGCAAGGATAGGAAGTCGAATTTACTGAAATAAATCTAGTCTTGAATTTGTTCCGTGACAAAACAAAACAAAACAAACACTGGCAAGTTGTTATTGTTTAAGCATGTTCTTACAACGTCTTCACTTCAGCATTTATTGCTAAGAGCGGCAAGTTTTCAGATGAATGGAAGATACAACAGCTACAGTCATATTCCTCACCTTGTTCCACATGGATGAACACAGCCATCTGACTGGTTTTATTTGTGTTTGGAAACTTGACCACCACGAGATATAAACCTTCACAAGCTTTGCTC
This sequence comes from Achatina immaculata, assembly GCA_009760885.1. Taxonomy (NCBI): domain Eukaryota; kingdom Metazoa; phylum Mollusca; class Gastropoda; order Stylommatophora; family Achatinidae; genus Lissachatina; species Lissachatina immaculata. The sequence goes on from CM019706.1 coordinate 36,043,135, forward strand.
ACACGCGCAAACGTGAGGACAGTAATGTTGTTGGCTACGTTATGCCCCGTATAGGGGCAGGTTCCTTTCTCTGGGCTGATCTGAGAATAAACTTTGCTTCCTGAACAGAGAAACTGCTTAGGCGTTGTCGTTGGTGTCAACGACATTTTAGATGTTTTCATTGATGTAGGTATGCTGAAATTAAGTTTTCCAGGTGTGTTTGTAGGGTTTGATATGTTATCTTCATGTGACACAAGATGAACTTCACATGAATTTGTAAGTGAAGTTATAGTTGACGCTTCTCTATCTGAATTTGATAGAGTTGCTGACTCCGCGATTTGTTTCCCTGAATCTGAGTTATTGAAGCTACAAGGAATCTTGATGATCGTTGCTGAAATCCACATGTAAAACTGCAAAAAATAAAAACACATGGATAATCTGGGTACAAATCTTTCTTCTAAGTAATTCATTAAAACATTTATTCTTCTTCTTCTTCTTCTTTTTCATCATCATCATCATCATCATCATCATCATCATCACCACCATCATCATCTTCGTCATTTTTTTTTCCTCGTTAACTTCTTTCAGTTTAAGAGGTAAATTCTGCCAAACTGAGATTCCTATAATCGGAAACAAGTTGATAGCCTTTTTATTATTATTTGTTGTCAGGCCAATTGTTTCTGCTCAATCCACTCCCAGTGACCAGATATGGACGCGTCTGGTCCATGTGCCAACTCACGGAGACATCAGAGAGCGGGCATCCGTTGATTTGGCCGTGCGTATGTCGGTCGTTGTAGGGGGAGATTAGACAGTTAAAACCAATTCACTTCTATGTCACGTTACAAGATGGATAGATATGTTTACCATCACTTTAAAATACTAACACAAAAATGTTTACCATCACTTTAAAATACTAACACAAAAATGTTTACCATCACTTTAAAATACTAACAGAACGCAAATGAGTACTATAACTACGCGGAAATTAAGCACAGAAGCATGAATACACCACATCAAATAAATAACCATTTTGTAATGGGACCTGCTCGATGTGCACGGATAGCGGTAACTCGACGCTTAAGGATAGAAGGGATTATTTTCTGGTGTAAATATAATGGGACCTACTCGTTGTGTATGAACAGCCGCAATTCGACGCATGACTGTGGTAGAGTTTGCATTCCGGGGTGGATGTGAAGGGAACTGCGCGCTATGTACGAACAGTCGTAACTCCAAGTATGAGTTAATAAAGTCTATATTCCGGGGTAGATGTAACGGGAGATGTGTGCTATGTACGAACAGTCGTAACTCCACGTATGAGTTAATAAAGTCTATATTCCGGTGAAGGAGGTAAGAATCACCCATCAAGTAGGACTAACTTTAGACTCGCGGGTGCCTGTGGCACGGTTCACTCTAGAGTTATCTCTGCCTGCATCACGTCCAAACAACAATCTTATCGTATCTTACCTTATATCTTATATCTTTCCCGTGCCGTTAAACGTCACATAGGGCTCGCAAAGTAGTTCGCCAATTTTTCCTGTCTTCGGCGAGTCTTTCAACCTCATCAAAGGATTTTATGCCTGTTAATTTGGCCTCTCTTAACAATGTCCTCTTCAGAGTTTCACGCGGTCTGCCTCTTTTTCTTCGGCCTGTTGTGTTCCACTTGATAGCTTGTTTTGGGGTTCTCTGATCATTTCTTCTCATCACGTGACCAACATATACAAACAACAAACCCTCCCTATAAATATACCGGGGTTGATTGATAAATTCACGGTCTAAGGTACATATACTGAAGCACACAGCTGATATTCGGTGCATGTGTAGATCAGGTTAATGTAAAATTAAACACCAAGTTTCAAGGAATTAACTGCAACCAAGTGGAAAGGGGTGGCAGAAATTGAGAAAATGGATAGTAGTCATTCGCTATCTCTGCATCAAGGGGTTATCATCGAAGTAGATCCATGAGGATATGGTAGAGACTGTAGGGGAAAGGGCCCATTTCTTACAGCACAGTGAAGAAATGGGCAGCTCAGTTCAAACATGGAAGGGAGAGTCTAGACGATGATCCCCGACCAGGAAGACCAAGAACGGTAACCACCGATGAAACCACCGGCAGAATCCATGACATGATAATGGAGGATCGACGACTAACTGAGCGGTACATTTCTACTGAGTTGGGAATCTCTCAGGAGCGTGTTCATGCCATTATTCACACTGATCTTCAGATGACAAAGGTCTCTGCTCGATGGGTGCCGAAGCTTCTTGGAGCTGATCACAAACATGTCAAAGAGACAATCTTGGTCATTTTTTTTTCTGCAGATCCCGAAAAGTTTCTTCATAAATTTTTGACTATGGATGAGACTTGAGTTCATCATTTTCAACCAGAAACAAAAGAACAATCGAAGAAGTGGAAACATCATGGATCCCCACCTCCAAAGAAAGAATGGGTGGTTCTGTCTGCAGACAAAGTGATGGCTTCCATCTTTTGGCATTCAGAAGGTGTGTTATCAGTAGACTATCTTCAAAAGTGCAGAGCGGTCACCGGGGCCTATTACGCTAATCTTGTGAAGCAACTGCGGGTCAAACTGAAGGAAAAGCGTAGAGGGAAACTGACGAGAGGCGTCATCTTTCATCACGACAATGCTCTAGTTCACAAGTCGGCGGTGGCAATGGCTGCCATTCATGAATGCGGCTTCCAGCTTCTTGAACATCTTCTTTATTCCCCAGATTTGGCCCCTTCGGACTATTACTTGTTTACCAAACTCAAAAAAAGAAGCTCAGTGGTCGCAAATTTGCTTCAGATGATGACGTCATTCATGCTGTAGACCATTTTCAAATGGCACAAGATGCTGACTTTTACAAAGGAAGGATTCGTATGGTCCAGGATCGCTGGACTAAGTGCATAAACTTGAGATGGGACTATGTTGAGATACAACACAAAAAAGTTGTCCACAAATAATCCGTTTACCTTAGGCCCCGAACTTATTAGTCACCCCTCGTAACTATAAAAATATTTTATGCGTAAAATTTATAAATAAGTGGGAGACTAAAAGAGCAAAAGCAAATTTAAAAAAAAAATGTTATCAGTAAGCATAGTGGACAGAAGCTGAAGCAATACAAAACGTTCGCAGTGACTAATGGGTAGTTCGAACACGCAGAGGGCAGCACTGCTTTTAGTCCAGAGTCTAGATGTAGACAAGCTCAGACAAACATTGACGAACCGCTGGGAGATTGAACCATTGTTGAATAGTGCTTTGTGGTGAGATTCTTTTCTCTGTCTTTTGTAGAGGATGTTAAACCTCTCAGAACTCACCAGAAGATGTTCTATGACAGTGGAAACAGGATGCGAAATATCTTTTTTTTTAATGGACGGGTAGAAAAGTTTTAAAGTTGGACAGAACAAGTGTAACCGACGACGCTCTATCAGGTTCATCATCTACGGTCTCGTACATGACGCACACAACCCTACTTCTATGAGGCGCCAGCCTGGATCTCATAAGACTGATAGATTACTGTGTTCACTGTTGGCTCACATTTGGTTATCACCTATGACCTAATACTAATATTTATCATAGCAATTGCCGTACAACTGGTACCGGTAGAGAAGAGTTAGTCAGAGGCTACGGTGCAGTTTTACTAAAACAAGGAAGGAAGGAAGGAAGATTGTGATACACAATATATATTTAGGAACAATTTCAAAACAAAACCTGAACATTACTTCAACATAAAGGGGCCTAGACGTAATTCCAGTTCTCTAGGGCCGAAAACAAAGACCTGGACATTGTTTCAGTTCTCTACGGCCGAAAACAAAGACCTGGACATTGTTTCAGTACTCTACGGCCGAAAACAAAGACCTGGACATTGTTCCAGTACTCTGCGGCCGAAAATAAAATTCTGGACATTGTTGTATCATCAATGATTGTCTGAAATTCTGGACGTTAGTATATCATCAATGATTACCTGAAATTCTGGACGTTAGTATATCATCAAAGATTACCTGAAATTCTGGACGTTAGTATATCATCAAAGATTACCTGAAATTCTGGACGTTAGTATATCATCAAAGATTACCTGAAATTCTGGACGTTAGTATATCATCAAAGATTACCTGAAATTCTGGACGTTAGTATATCATCAAAGATTACCTGAAATTCTGGACGTTAGTATATCATCAAAGATTACCTGAAATTCTGGACGTTAGTATATCATCAAAGATTACCTGAAATTCTGGACGTTAGTATATCATCAAAGATTACCTGAAATTCTGGACGTTAGTATATCATCAAAGAGTACCTGAAATTCTGGACGTTAGTATATCATCAAAGATTACCTGAAATTCTGGACGTTAGTATATCATCAAAGATTACCTGAAATTCTGGACGTTAGTATATCATCAATGATTACCTGAATTTCTGGACATTCTGGCAATGTAAAGAAAGTAATGTTTCTATCGCTGCCTTCTTCAAGTTTCACAACGCCGTTTTCTGGATACGGGTGAATGCTTCTAAAGACCACATCAGGAGGCGGGACATTCGGGACGGGCGGGACAGTTGGGACATCCGATTCTGGATCTGGGGAATGTGATTTTTCAGACAATAGTCATTATTAAACTCGCGACGATGAGGTTCTTGGTGATGTTGCTTTTTGTGATGATTCTGTACGTGACGACAATGATAACGACGACGATGATGATGATGATTATGATGATGATGGTCTTTGTGTAGATGCTGATGATGATGCTGTTAACGATCCATTTCCTTGTTAATATCTTGACGATAATACTGACATCGTGAGATTTTTTTTTCTCATATGATTGGGATGATGTTCTTCGTGATAGTAATGATGTTCTTGGTGATAGTAACGAGGTTACTGATGACAATTACGATGTTCCTAGTAATATTTTATTTGATAACTGATCATAATGAAAATGTTCTTAATGATAATCTGATGTTGATGTTCTTTGCCATATTCAGAGCCTTGACCTTCTCGAGGATTACGTAATCTTTTGTGATAGTCATAACGGTGAAGTTCCTGGTGGTACTGAGGATATTGTTAATGACAGTTCTTGGATATGACGAACATCACCTGCTTAATGCCCTAAAAAGTAAAAGGTAAAGGTTTCCGTGCCATTAAGGCACACCGGGGGGGGGGGGGGACGATGATAGGCCCATATTTACAACGACCTTCGGCACATGAAAGTTTGATGTGGTCAGTATCACGCCTGGCCGCTTTACCTTCTCAGAATCTCTGGTACCTATTTTTAGAGGCTGGGTGAACCTGGGGCCTTTTTGGTGTGTACCAGAAAAAAAAAATCACACTGCTGGGACTTGAACCCGGTACCACAGGATTAGTAAACCAAGCGCCTAACCACTCAGCCAACCAGGCCGCCGACAATCATGTAAAGCATTGCAGTATTGTTCTATAGAAATCTTGAATCTGACACAGAACTTTAATTATATTCCATACTTTTTTTTTAAAATCCCATTTTAATCATTGGAAAACTAATGATGGGAAATGATGAATAGATGAATCATTGTCACTCAACACCATTTAATCTATCCATATTATCATCATCGTTTCCAGGCTGGTGTTATTGTCAGCTGACACTGAAATGAGCAAGACACAACACTTAAGACGGAGGATGGCTTAGGAAGTTCAGAAAAAGACGAAGCAGAAAAGCCGCTGTAAGTGACGTTTACCTGGGCAGTTTATCTGAAAAGTGCATTTCGTTTGCAGTTTGCCATAAAGACAGGTGTAATTCCCTGCTGTGTTGATGCTTAGCGTCACGTTGATGAAGCTGAAATTGTTCACCTGTGGAGTACACTCATATTTAGATATTTGTACATACAGTGCTTGTGAATTAATGATGGATACAGACATTCATGCCCGCTGCTTGAGGAGGATTGGAAAAATCAAATGTCAGGGCAAGGTCAAGGTCAAGAACGAGGAGGTATGGAAAAGAGCGTATGAACCTAATAATCGTGTCTAGAAAATGGAGCTGGATAGGTCACATACTGAAGACATCAGACGTCAGCACAACAAACCAGGCACTTATATACAAACTCTCCCCCCCCCCCCCCACACACTCCCAGTGAAATAGAAATCGAGGAAAGCCTAGATCTACTTGGAGAATGGAAATCATCATCTTCTTCTTCTTCGTTCGCTTCTACCACCAAGACCGCCCTGTGATCCCACTGAACAAATGGAAATAATGAAAGTGCTCGGAGACGAGGGACACAGAGAACAGAACCAAGAACAGAGACAACTGGAGAACCTTTTGTAATAGAATAGGAAAGGTACTTGGGCTGGATACAGATTAAAATAGTAGTCTCCCCTGTAGAGAGTTAATTTTGGATATTTATAGGCTCCGTTGTAAAGCACTGACGTATTTTCACTCACAATGAAGGAATTTGGAAGAGACGCACAGAAAATAGGCAGAAGAGAAGATAAACGATAGAGACGGGCAAGAAAGTAGGTTCCAGAAATGTAGGCACGCAAGTTTTTCTTCAGAGTCAGTATTTTAGTTAGGCTTCTAAATAGTAGAATGTAGACTGTAGTCTGTCCTTTGTATGAATGCTTAGTATTGGTTAAATTTGTCCTTCTTAGGACAGTTTCTTCTGAATTCAGTTTTTGAGAGAGTATGTTGTTATCTCTGTTGTAAGAAGCATAAATGTCCTTCAACATCCTTGCCGTGTGAGAGGTCGTCCCATGGTGATGTCAAGTCGCCCTGGCACATTTTCATGAATTTGTGAATTCAGTAAGTCTTTTCACGCCACTTCCATTTGGCAACATCCAGCAATAAATCTGGTTTCATCAATAAATCTTTTCTATTGTAACTTCCAGAGTTGGGTGATTATTGTCTTATATTTTGTGTGACAGCTGTGGAGTTGGAATGATCAGTTAATTTTATTTATATAGTTCACAAGTCTGTTTAGTGATCGTGAGTTCTAGATGAAGTTGCATAGAGCGTATCAGTGTAACCAAGTGAGGCAAGTGTAACAACTTGATGATGTCATGAAAGTTCCCCAAAGCGTTCAAGACACTATGCAGCCATCAACCATAAAGAATTTTATGTACAAGCGTTGAAGCATCGCATGGTGAACAAAGCACTTTAAAAACAAAATAATCACAACACCATTTTACGTTATTCCTGGCCTATGTTCCCAAGCAAGTGACGAGCAATGATGATGATGACAGACAAATTATGGATGATAAAGCACTATAATGAGACAAGTTATGGACGATAAAGCACTATAAAGATTTAAGAGCAGAGTCTGGAGAAGAATTGCTAGTCTATCTGCTGAAAATAAAATAATGGAAAAATCAGAAACAAGAGATAAATCCACAGTCTGGGCCAAAAGAAGAGAATCCACTCGGTAAGAAAGGAATTTCAGAATATGTCTAGGAACTAAATCTCAGAATTTGTCTAGGTTATATATCTCAGAATATGTCTAGATTATAAATCTCAGAATTTGTCTAGGTTATACACCTCAAAATATGTCTAGGATATAAATCTCAGAAGTTGTCTAGGTTATACATCTCAAAATATGCCTAGGATAGAAATCTCAGAATTTGTCTTGATTATACATTTCAGAATGTGTCTGTGACATAAATGTCAGAATTTGTCTAGGTTATACATCTCTAAATATGTCTAAGGTATACATTTCAGAATTTGTCCAGATTATACATCTCAGAATATGTCTTGGATATAAATCTCAGAATTTGTCTAAGTTATACATCTCAGAATATTGTGGGATATAAATTTTAAAATAAGTCTAGGATATAAATTTCAGAATATATCTCAGTATAAATCTCAAAATATGTCTAGGATTTAAATCTCAAAATATCTCCAGGATATGACTCTCAGAATATGTTTAGGATATGAATCTTGGAATATGTTAAACAATTTAGATTTTTCTTTGTATATGACACTTTGTGCGTCTATGCTGAGATGTTAGCACAGGCAGTGGAGCAGATATGGGAATGTGCTGACTACGATGAAGCCATTTCCGAACAAACAAACAAACAATCCATTGTATCGTTTCTTTTCAGTTTGCAAGAACTGAAAAAAGACCTGTGTATTGCATTCTCTTGCACAGGTGAAGGAAGAGAAAAATCCCTGTAGAAACAAAAATCGGAAAATTCCAGAGCCACGGCCCCTGCCTCCAGTTTTGTTCTTTGCCGCTTCACCTGGGCAGTGTGTTGAGGGTCTTGCTTGTGTCCAGATCATGTCCAAGAGTTCTGGTGGAAGGACAAGACCCATTCGTATGAAAAACTTGCTGTGTTGCAGGGAATGCCCGAAGGACTGATACTCACATGAAGAAAGTTTCCTATTTCACGGCATAAGACGAATATAGAGGACTTTGCGCATAAATGTTAACATAACATGACTCGTGTTAATATCATAATTGGTATATTTTATTTTTGTTCTATTCGTGGCGGAAACTTTCATGTAGAAGAGTTAAATTACCTGAAAGATGTACTGTGGACTGAGGGTGAGAGGCTTATCACCTGCACCAAAACGGCTGAACTGCCAAGTAAACTGAAAATATAATAAAATTGAACATGGAAATTAAACGCCGTGGCCGCCATTTTGTGCTAGACGAAATATTTCCCAGACTTTATTCTCTCATTTGGACAGAATTTAACCTTCTTATTAACAACAGAGCTTACTTATTCTTTTGACTAGATCTTAACTTTTGTTTTAGTCAGAGCTTATCTTTTCTTTTCCTCTTAGAAAAACTGAACTTTTCTTCCAGTTAAATTTTAACTTTTCTTTTGTTAGAGCTTAACCTTTCTTTTATTAGAGCTTAAGTTTTCGTTGTTAGAGTTTAATTTTTCTATTGTAAGAGCTTCACTTTTCTTTCAGTTAAAATTTAACTTCTATTTTGTTAGAGCTTCATTTTCTTAGAATAGAGCTTAGCTTTTCTTTTGACTAGATCTTAACATTTCGATATAAAATGACCTCACATCAGCCTCACTGATCACATTCTGTGACACAAGTGTCAGATATCTTGCTAAGAAACCCAAGTTCTAATCAAAATAACGCTACCACCTCAACAGAAACGATAAGGGGCCCAATATGTTATCTTTATACAAACCACTTGCATGTAAACGGACAAAAAATTAAATGGCTGATCGTAACGTGGCATTAGAATACGTTATGTCCTAAAGTTATTTCTTAACTTCTCAACTTAATATTCTGAAGTAGACCAAACTGAATATGAAAGTTAATAGTAGGATCACTGTTAACATTGGTGTTGCTTTTATAGCAGTGTATGACGCATTTATAGCAGTGTGTGATGATTTTGTAGCAGTGTATGATGTCTTTATAGCAGTGTATTATATATGTATAGCAGTGGATGATGTATTTATAGCAGTGGACGATGTGTTTAAATCAGTGTGTGATGTAGTTGTAGCAGTGTGTGATGTCCTTACAGCAGTGTATGATGTTTTTATAGTAATGTATGATGGATGCCTTTATAGCATTGCATGTTGTTTTTAACTCAGTGTACGATATCTTTGTAACAGTGTATGATGGCTTTATAGCAGTGTATGATGTTTCTATAGCAGTGTATGATGTTTTTATAGGAATAAATGGTGTTTTATAGCAGTGTATGATGTTTTATACGAATAAATGATGCCTTATAGCAGTGTATGATATTTTATACGTATATGTGATGCTTCTATAGCAATGTATGATGTTTTCATAGGAATAAATGGTGTTTTATAGCGGTTTATGATGCTTTTATAGGAATAAATGATGTTTTTATAGCAGTGTATGATGTTTTTATGGGAGTATATGGTGATTTATATGATGTTGTTTTTATAGCAACAAATAAAAAAGGGTAAAATAATTTCTTTGACATGCCAAATGTTAAATAGCTTGTATAGAAAGAAATGTTGCTTGTCTGCTTCTTCAAAGATGTACAGTTCACAGTTGCTGATTCAAGCCACATATTTAAGCACGAAGTTATCCATCAAATACTCACATTCATGATATCGTTTACACCTGGTAAAACGTCACATACTAAAAGCGTGGACTCTTTGTTGTTGATAGCAACAGCTGATATCAAGCATCCGCTCTTGTTAATGTAAGCACGTGTGGTGCTACTGCTGAGGGCGGCACTAGTTATTATACAGACAAAGATAAGGGCTGTAGATGGCACGGCTGGCTGTGACATGGTTGTGTGTTATGTTCAGTCCGCAGCACTTTAAGCTTCTGTGTTCATCGTTCTTAGAGAAGCAGTATTTATTGCTGTAAATAGTCAGCTTAGTCTGATGTAAATCTTGGAAGCTGAAATTAAGAACAGATAACATTATACTAGTATATTATTCATTTTCATTGTTTGAGTAGGGGAAGGGAGAGGGGGGGGGGGCATGATTATGATGCTTCAATACTGGGCTAATTTTCTGTCCTTGTGTCACATGGTCAGTCCGTTAGGATGTTTCCCTCTTGGTCTTCTATTCTTCATTTTCCCTCATGTGTTTTCCAGTTACTGAAATGCGAGAAAAAGTTTAGAAAATTGTTCAAGATTCTTTGATCCTGATGGACAGTTTTCCTGGCTGAAATCTGCCGTTTCCTTCAGCTGTAAGCAGCAGCAGCAGCAGCAGCCGTGAAGCTTTCCTTCAGCTTCGTAATCCCTGGCCTTAGAACACCTGAGAGGACTTCAGAGCTCCGCTTATATCGAGCACAGCCTTCTAGATTGTTATCTACCTGAGGCCATGTTCCTTCTCTATGATGTCCAAAGAGTTCGTCTGTTCATTCCTATGTTGTCTGAAATATGACTTCATCGCGCTGAGGGCATTTCCATATCTGCCCCGCCGCCTATTCCATTTCCGCCTCAGACCTGGTTTGGCAGTCATCATAAATATTTCAAATGCTTAAACCAATTTCCGCAGTAGATTTCCAAGAATTCTGAGCTTGCATCGGCAGTCTTGTCTATTCTTTTTTTTTGTTGTTGTGATTTCCACCTGCCAAGTGATATGTAACGTGCAAGTCAATGCATACTGGCGTTCGATCCCACTATCTAGAGACCACATCAGTTTACTGCTGGGATATCTAGAGAACACATCAGTTTACTGCTGGGATATCTAGAGAACACATCAGTTTACTGCTGGGATATCTAGAGAACACATCAGTTTACTGCTGGGATATCTAGAGACCACATCAGTTTACTGCTGGGATATCTAGAGACCACATCAGTTTACTGCTGGGATATCTAGAGACCACATCAGTTTACTGCTGGGATATCTAGAGAACACATCAGTTTACTGCTGGGATATCTAGAGAACACATCAGTTTACTGCTGGGGTGCGCACAAGGAAAAACAAATGCCCTGTCACTTCTGGTGGGATTCAAACCTGAGAAGTTGAGAATCATTGCATTAAAGAAATAGAAACTACAGTTTATAAGACATGTTATCTTGGCCTGCAAACACGTGATCACAACTCTGTGATTGCCTACAGATTCATCAGGACTGTTTAAACCACAGCAAAGATTATCTTTTGGTAATCCGTGTTCTTCTGCAAGCCATGTATGGTCATGTCCACAGACTGTATCAAATGTTTGACTATTCTATTCAGTCAGTTCTTCGGTAGTTGTCTGTGTGTGAGTGCGTGTGTGTGCGCGTACTCGCGTGCGTGCCTGCGTGCGTAGAGCTCTTTAACATTCTGCCCCTCCCTATAAAAAAATTCCCTTCCCTAAGAATCCATTTCCTAACACTTTTTATCTCATATTTTCACTTTCTTTTCTATTTTATTTCCTCAAACGTAAATGAAAGCTTACAGTACTGTGACGTATAGAAAGTGGTAGAGCACAGTGCTGTATAGAAAGTGGTAGAGCACAGTTCTGTATGGTTTAGCCTTCGACAAATAGTAGACAGAAACACTTTAGACATGGGGGAAGGGGAAAATGACAACAGAATTACCAGGGATCTGCCATTTTTCTTTCTTTCAGGTCTAAAGTATTTTGTGGACTATTTCTCGAAGGCTAACCATACAACATTGCACTCCATCACTTCAGTGTGTAAGAGCTTCGTTCTTACGTCTTGTTAAAGTTTGTAAAGTGCACAGTAATGATTATACAGTTTTTCCAGATTTTTTAAATAAATGAAATTTATACTGTACTCGTGTTTTCATACGTAATATGTATAAATAGTGTACCTTTTAGATAAAGAATATAGATACAAGTATAAATACGTAAAAAAGGATTTTTATAGGCGTTCGTACAGTCACAAATAGCTGAATAAACTTTTCAGGATCTGCAGAAAAATGGTCAAGATTGTCTTCTGATATGTTGAGACACTGTCGCTTGTGATCAGCTCCAGAAGTTTCGGGACCTATAGAGACCTCTGTCATTTGAAGATCATTGTGAATAATGAACACGTTCCTGGGAGATTCCCAACTCAGTAGCAGTGTTCCGCTCAGTTAGTCATCGATCCTCCATTATCATGTCATGTATTCTGCCGGTGGTTTCATCGGTGGTTACCGTTCTTGGTCTTCCTGGACGGGGATCATCTTCCAGACTCTGCCTTTCATATTTAAACTGCGCTACCCATTTCTTCACTGTGCTGTAAGAAGGGGCACTCTCCCCTAGAGCCTCCGCCATATCCTCGTGGATCTCCTTCGATGATAAGCCCGTGATACAGAGATAGCGAATGACTGCTCGATGAGAAATTTTATCCATTTTCTCAATTTCTGCCACCTCTTACCACTTCAGTACCCTGTAAAAAAAATGGTTGCAGTTAATTTATTGAAACTTGGTGTTTAATCTTACATTAACCTGATCTACAAATGCACCTAATATTAACTGTGGGTTTCAAGCATTTGTACCTTATGCCGAGAACTTATCAATCAATCCTCATATAATACAAACTGTATTTTATGGTTTGCTGAAACTGATGGCAAAGAGAAATGATCGCCTATGCCAGGCGGCGAGACACTAAGATTAGATTAGAAACTTATGGTGGTCAAGACACTGTCTGGTTTGGCAAATAGCAATCCATAGCTCACATGCTAGCGTCAGGGTTAGCGAGTCATAGCTGACCAAGACCCTGCCTCACCTCTCCGTTGGTACCCCCAGTAACAGGCCTAGCCTGACTAACAGGAACAGGGATCGCTGTAGTCCCCATGGTGGTGGAGCCTCCTAAAGAAATATTGCAAAACCGTTACTGTTTAGTTGCACGCAGGGACTGAAAAATTAGCCGCCATAACCCGCTCGCAAGCGGCGCCATGCTGTGCTCAACATCTTTACCACGTGGCCTGCAAATAACACCAACTCTCTGTTCCAGGAAGATACAAGACAAGACAAGACAAGACAGTCGGGGAAAAGATATAGTAACTTACACGAATAATCACGCAATAACAAAATTTAAGGCAGACAAACCAGAGTAATCATAAAAATAGATTATCAAAACGTAAAAAGAAAATATTTAAAGGTCATACAAATAGGATATCCAAATAAAAACATATTAATGATGACATGTTGGGACATGTTGGGACATGTTGTGGGAGTCTGCTACAATGACCCCAGGTGCGTCGTCCTGGTCCAGCAGTCAGGAAACCACTTTTGACTGACGCGGAGTATCGAGGGACATGTCTTCTGTAAGGATTCTATCCAGCTTCTACTGGGCTCTGGGTTATCCAGTCTGACGTGGGTCTACTTCCCAGGTCATGCGGGAGTCAAAGGCAGTGAGAGAGCTGACAAGATGGCGGGCATGGCATCAATTCAGGGCACCCTAAGAATGGACAAGGAGGAGACTGCAAGAGCCACCTTGAATAGGCTGGGTATGGAGGACGACATGGGGATGAATGATAACACAGACATCAGGAGGAGGATTGAATTGGAGGAAGAGAGAGGAGGTGGACGTTTTTTTTTTTTGAACGAAGAGGTTTAGCACGCGTTACCCAAAACCAGTGCGAGGCGGCTCTATCAGCAGGTGCACACTTCAGTGGGTGTTGGAACAGAAGAAGATGGTGCACATATAGGTATGCCCGGACTACGGGAATGCCGGTCTCTGATTACAGAATAGTGTACCTAAATTTTTAAAACACACACCATATTTACTGATGATAAAACTAGTGTTCCCCCTCCCCCCCCCCCCAAAAAAAAAAAACAGAACACTTACTGATCACAAAAATACTCCATGAAATCAAAACTTGTAATAACATGCTGAAAAACGTCTTATGACACAATACGCATTTTTATACAGTAACCACATGTATTTCAGACCAGAATAATGAGAGGAACAACAGTATTTCTCTCAACTTCAAAACTTCTCTGATCAAATCACTCACCCTTTCGTCAGTTCTGAAGAGAGGGTGCTGTTATCCTTGACCTTCTCATCAGACCTGAAAATGAGGATAGTGATATCTTAGAACTGCTGATCAGCTCTGAAACTAGAATACTGAAATTCTTAGTGTTACGCGTGGCACAGCAGCACTATAATATGTTATTTTGATAAAAACGAACAATCTTTTCCATTAAAAAAATCACTAATTATTCTCAGAGTACCACTACTAATGTAACACAGAACACACCTACAAGTTTTATATCCACACCCTCGGCTGGAAACACCGGTACCCGTGCCCCGGAAAACGGAAAGATTTGTAATTTCCGGATTATTTTGGATGATAAAATGAAACAGACAAGCAACCACGTGACCTGGACGTCTGGTATTAGATGACACAGATGAGATCAGCGGTTCTCAACATGTTTGCACCAAGGATCCATTTCACCGTATATTAGAACGCCATCCATACCCGCCTTTCCCCCCGCCCCTTTCCACAAGACTCAAAACGTGTATTCCAAATAATGTTCATATTTTGTTGTAGCCTTAAAATCGGTGATCTCATTCTCGCCCCCCTCCTCCTCTTCTTTCAAACCTTATACTCCCTGATGGTGAGCGCAGGGGAAGGGTATTCCCAAATGTTTGTGAATCTCTGGTTTAGGCCAATCAAAATACGTATTACACGGTCAGGTCAGACTTATACTATTTAGAAGACCTTTCTACACTCCACCAACTGCTAGACCGTCTGGAAGTTTCTAGAAGACTGCCACCGACTAATAAAGGAACCCGTTACCACCGGATTAATGGGCCGACCGTTGAACTGTCCAGATAACCAGGCCGCCTGCTACAGACTAGTTTGTCACTTGCCTGCACTCAAAACATCATGCACAGATGACCGCGCGCCTGGCGTGTGAAACGTAAAGCGAAGAAAGTTTAATGCTGAAGTACGGAATCTATGATGATCAGCGTAAACACTGCTGCTGGGGGAGGTGGACTGGTGGCAGAAAGTCCATGAGGCAATCCTGACACTGGAACTTCAGAACAACCTGACGATGAAATAATTGTAGTAGTAGTAGTAGTAGTAGTAGTAGTAGTAGTAGTAGTAGTAGAAGTAGTATAGTAGCAGCAGTAGTAGTAGTAGTAGTAGTATTATAGTAGTAATAGTAGTAGTATAGTAGTAGTAGTAGTAGTAGTAGTAGTAGAAGTAATAGTAGTGGCCATGGAAGTAGATGTAATATCCAAAGTAGTAGTGACACCAGTTCCAGTAGTAGTAGGTAGTAGTAGTGGTAGTAGTAGTAGTAGTAGTAGTAGTAGTAGTAGTAGTAGTAGTGTCAGAAGTCTCAGATACATTTGTTTATCCTTCCCAGAGCCCTATAAAGACTCCCATAAAAATAGACTCCATCCTCCATTATGTCACAGCACTAGCTCTAGCTTACCTATTTTTTTATACAAACCTACGCAGAAACAAACCTACACAGAAACAAACTACACAGAAACAAACCTAAACAGAAAAAAACTACACAGAAACAAACTACACAGAAACAAAATACACATAAACAAACCTAAACAGAAACAAACTACACAGAAACAAACTACGCAGAAACAAACATACAAAGTAACAAACCTACACAGAAACAAACTATGCAGAAACAAACTACACAGAAACAAACATACAAAGTAACAAACCTACACAGAAACAAACTACGCAGAAACAAACATACAAAGTAACAAACCTACACAGAAAAAAAACTACGCAGAAACAAACTACACAGAAACAAACTACACAGAAACAAACCTAAACAGAAAATAACTACACAGAAACAAACTACGCAGAAACAAACATACAAAGTAAAAAACCTACACAGAAACAAACTACGCAGAAACAAACTACACAGAAACAAACATACGAAGTAACAAACCTACACAGAAACAAACTACACAGAAACAAACTACACAGAAACAAACTACACAGAAACAAACCTAAACAGAAACAAACTACACAGAAACAAACTACACAGAAACAAACATACAAAGTAACAAACCTACACAGAAACAAACCTACAACAAAGTTCCTGATTGTCTTTCTCTTAAACTTTGACACACTCCCTCATCATCGATTCTTTTTTGGCCAGTATCGATTGGATTTTAATGGCTTAAAACTGCACTTTGAAGATCAACAAATGTTTAATCCCCAGCTTATCTGTGGCAGATGGAATACGCCAAGAGCAAACAAGCTTGTTTATTGTGTTGTAAATGATAGAATATGATTACTGAAGTTAGAATTGCTGCAATTGTTTCGTTGATTTTATGTGTTGATATTGAATTTTGTGTTGTTGCCATTTTTAGAATTCTCGCTCTGATAGATCAGTGAAGAGTATTCGATTTCCTTTGTTTATAATATCTGTATTCGATTTCTTGTGTAGATAATATATATATGTAATTATCTATACTTAGTTATCTATATTTAGTTTTGCTATTATTTTGACCAATATTATCAGGCAATGAGAAAGCTGACCATCTGGCCAAAGAGGGCACTGAAATGGAGCAACCAGACATACCAGTCACCTATAATCAGAAGAAAAGCATAATAAAAACATACAGGAAGCCACAAACACCACCACATGATGACTATCACATGCTAAACAGAAAGGAACAAGTCACCATCTTCCGTCTCCGAACAGGACACAGCCGACTCCGAAGTCATATGTATACAAAGTTTAAGGTTGGTACTACTAATCTATGTACATGTGCCAAGGTGCCCCAAACCGTGGAACATATCCTCCAGAACTGCATCAACTACGAGACACTGAGAAATAATTACTGGCCAAGTGAAACCACTAAAGAAGATAAGCTCTACGGTTCCATACATGAATTACAAAAAACAGTGAAATTTATCCAAGAGACAGGACTGCAGATATAGACAGACAGTGCGAACGAAGAAGACCAGTATTATGAGCTTAAGACTTGTAATTATTTGTCATAGATCTTAAGTCGTTGCTGCTGCTGTTATTGTTATTGTTGTTGCTATTTTTCTTCTTCTTCCCCTGTAACTGCGAGCTGGTGCTCTTTGCAGCCGATGCGGTGAAGATGTTGCAGATAGCATCGTGTCGAAGTGAAAGAAGGAGGGGAGGGGGGAGTTCAGTTACAGTATCTATTTTTTTCCAGTCCATGAGTAGAGGTAAAAAGAAGCAGGGAGTGTTTAGTACCTCATCAAAAGACTCCACTACCAATGGGGACTAGAGGGATGCCTACCCCAGTAGCCAGGCTAAGCATGTTATTGGGAGAACCAGGGGAGAACTGGGACAGGGTCTTGGCCAGCTATGGTTCGTCAACCCCGACGCTAGCATGTCATGAAAGGGCCACTGACCATCAGAGCTGTCACCCCACACTGTGGAGCTTACGTTAGTTCCGTGATTTCTTAGAAGGAAATCCATTGCTTCGACTGTGATTTTAGAAGTTAATCTTCAGACACAGAGCTATCTTAATATTCTTACAATTGTGTGGTCTTGACCATTTAGTAATCAGGGTACAGCTGGGTTTCCCTGCATTTAGTGACCAGAACAAAACTGGGTTTCACACCATTTAGTGACCAGAACAAAATTGGGTTTAACGCCATTTAGTAACCAGAACAAAAATGGGTTTCACGTCATTTAGTAACCAGAACAAAAATGGGTTTCACGTCATTTAGTGACCAGAACAAAAATGGGTTTCACGTCATTTAGTGACCAGAACAAAAATGGGTTTCACGTCATTTAGTGACCAGAACAAAATTGGGTTTCACGCCATTTAGTGACCAGAACAAAAATGGATTTCACGCCATTTAGTAACCAGGGGACAGCTGGGGTGTCACAGATACATTAACAATGGCATGTAGCGAACACAGATATCGAAGACCTGCAAGGGCAGTGATTGCCAGAGAGATCACACTAAAATCACATGAATTTTTGCATACCAGATAAACTAATTACTCAGCTTTTTCCCCAGAAGAGAACAGCTATAAAACACGGCACAGAGCATCAGAGGTATAATTACACTGGAGCTAACTGAAGTCATCAAACGACAGTAAACAAACTGTTTATCAACTACGTCAGAATAACCACGTGGGAAGATACAGCACCTGTTTATCATTCACAGTATTTGCTGCTTTTAAACGTGTTTAAACTAGAGTCCCAGTTTGATTTATACCCCGTTTCTGGTCCAGTTTGATTTATACCCCATTTCTGGTCCAGTTTGATGTTACCTCTACTGTCAAGAGTATAATTTCGTCATTTGCATCAAATTTCTTGTGTAGATAATATCTATATGTAATTATCTATACTTAGTGTCTATATTTAGTTTTGCTATTATTTTGACCAATATTATGAGCTTAAGACTTGTAGTTATTTGTCATAGATCTTAAGTCGTTGCTGCTGCTGTTATTGTTATTGTTGTTGCTATTTTTCTTCTTCTTCCCCTGTAACTGCGAGCTGGTGCTCTTTGCAGCCGATGCGGTGAAGATGTTGCAGATAGCATCGTGTCCAAGTGGAAGAAGGAGGGGAGGGGGGAGTTCAGTTACAGTATCTATTTTTTTCCAGTCCATGAGTAGAGGTAAAAAGAAGCAGGGAGTGTTTAGTACCTCATCAAAAGACTCCACCACCAATGGGGACTAGAGGGATGCCTACCCCAGTAGCCAGGCTAAGCATGTTATTGGGAGAACCAGCGGAGAACTGAGACAGGGTCTTGGCCAACTATGGTTCGTCAACCCCGACGCTAGCATGTCATGAAAGGGCCACTGACCATCAGAGCTGTCACCCCACACTGTGGAGCTTACGTTAGTTCCGTGATTTCTTAGAAGGAAATCCATTGCTTGGACTGTGATTTTAGAAGTTAATCTTCAGACACAGAGCTGTCTTAATATTCTTACAATTGTGTGGTCTTGACCATTTAGTGATCAGGGTACAGCTGGGTTTCCCTGCATTTAGTGACCAGAACAAAAATGGATTTCACGCCATTTAGTAACCAGAACAAAATTGGGTTTAACGCCATTTAGTAACCAGAACAAAAATGGGTTTCACGTCATTTAGTAACCAGAACAAAAATGGGTTTCACGTCATTTAGTGACCAGAACAAAAATGGGTTTCACGTCATTTAGTGACCAGAACAAAAATGGGTTTCACGTCATTTAGTGACCAGAACAAAATTGGGTTTCACGCCATTTAGTGACCAGAACAAAAATGGATTTCACGCCATTTAGTAACCAGGGGACAGCTGGGGTGTCACAGATACATTAACAATGGCATGTAGCGAACACAGATATCGAAGACCTGCAAGGGCAGTGATTGCCAGAGAGATCACACTAAAATCACATGAATTTTTGCATACCAGATAAACTAATTACTCAGCTTTTTCCCCAGAAGAGAACAGCTATAAAACGCGGCACAGAGCATCAGAGGTATAATTACACTGGAGCTAACTGAAGTCATCAAACGACAGTAAACAAACTGTTTATCAACTACGTCAGAATAACCACGTGGGAAGATACAGCACCTGTTTATCATTCACAGTATTTGCTGCTTTTAAACGTGTTTAAACTAGAGTCCCAGTTTGATTTATACCCCGTTTCTGGTCCAGTTTGATTTATACCCCATTTCTGGTCCAGTTTGATGTTACCTCTACTGTCAAGAGTATAATTTCGTCATTTGCATCAAATTTCGTCTGAAATAATTACTCGTTCATCCTTTTGTAAAGTTATTAAGGACATCTTTTTTTTCGCATTTAATTGTTTTACTCGTTTTTATATACGAACCAGCTTGTTCAGAGATGCATAATCAATCAGGGTTCCATCTGTGCTCTGATAAACTTGTTGTTCTCTCTTTCTTTTATCGAAACTGTTATCCTTATCTCTTTCTTTTATCGGAACTATCATCCTCCTCTTTTTCTCTTATCCAAACTATCATCCTACTCTCTTTCTCTTATCCAAACTATTATCCAGACTGAAACTAATAAATACGATTCAATATCGACGATTACTTTATTTGACAGGTCTCTGATAGAAAACGAGAATTATAGCGACGGATCGACTCCTGTTTGACGATCTCTGTGTAGATTAGCCCTGTTTACGCGTGCTATAGATTGTGTTAAATTGCTGATAGATTAACAGCTCCTGTAAAGTGTTCTAGATTCTGGTGAAATGCGAACAGTTGCTTTTAAGCCCACAGAATTTTCTTGTAAATGATAGATGATCTGGTGTGAGAGTTACTAAATATAAATATCTGTTAACTATCCCACTCCACAAAGAAAGAAAGAAAGAAAGAAAGAAAGAAAACACTGGTAGAGTTCGTAGATTTTAAAAACCTGTGCCAATCAATGCTAAGAGCGATATTTTTACAAAGTATATATAAAATGAAAAGTGGCATAACTCTAAATTATAAAGTAGCTTTCTTTAGGTTTCTTTCTGCTAAAATTTATCATCAAAATTATTTCTTCATGAAAATTAATGCAAGAGGGACAGGGTTAAACACTGCCTCTGTCATTCTAGGGTCAGTCCTTCCATCTCATCCTGTGAGGACCTCCGAAACAAATCCCAAGTTTAGCTTGTACAAGCAGTTCATTATAAGCAAACATTTGTGCCACCTACCACACAGATAAGAAAAGTTCAGCACCATTTTAATTTCTTATCCTGATTTTTATCCTCACTTAACTTTAAAATATAAAGAAAGAAAAAAATAATATAAGGCTAAACAAAACTAGAGAAATGAAGCTACAAACGACAGTAAACAAACTGTTTATCAACTACGTCAGAATAACCACGTGGGAAGATACAGCACCTGTTTATCATTCACAGTATTTGCTGCTTTTAAACGTGTTTAAACTAGAGTCCCAGTTTGATTTATACCCCGTTTCTGGTCCAGTTTGATTTATACCCCATTTCTGGTCCAGTTTGATGTTACCTCTACTGTCAAGAGTATAATTTCGTCATTTGCATCAAATTTCGTCTGAAATAATTACTCGTTCATCCTTTTGTAAAGTTATTAAGGACATCTTTTTTTTCGCATTTAATTGTTTTACTCGTTTTTATATACGAACCAGCTTGTTCAGAGATGCATAATCAATCAGGGTTCCATCTGTGCTCTGATAAACTTGTTGTTCTCTCTTTCTTTTATCGAAACTGTTATCCTTATCTCTTTCTTTTATCGGAACTATCATCCTCCTCTTTTTCTCTTATCCAAACTATCATCCTACTCTCTTTCTCTTATCCAAACTATTATCCAGACTGAAACTAATAAATACGATTCAATATCGACGATTACTTTATTTGACAGGTCTCTGATAGAAAACGAGAATTATAGCGACAGATCGACTCCTGTTTGACGATCTCTGTGTAGATTAGCCCTGTTTACGCGTGCTATAGATTGTGTTAAATTGCTGATAGATTAACAGCTCCTGTAAAGTGTTCTAGATTCTGGTGAAATGCGAACAGTTGCTTTTAAGCCCACAGAATTTTCTTGTAAATGATAGACGATCTGGTGTGAGAGTTACTAAATATAAATATCTGTTAACTATCCCACTCCACAAAGAAGGAAGGAAAGAAAGAAAGAAAGAAAGAAAGAAAGAAAGAAAGAAAACACTGGTAGAGTTCGTAGATTTTAAAAACCTGTGCCAATCAATGCTAAGAGCGATATTTTGACAAAGTATATATAAAATGAAAAGTGGCATAACTCTAAATTATAAACTAGCTTCCTTTATGTTTCTTTCTGCTAAAATTTATCATCAAAATTATTTCTTCATGAAAATTAATTCAAGAGGGACAGGGTTAAACACTGCCTCTGTCATTCTAGGGTCAGTCCTTCCATCTCATCCTGTGAGGACCTCCGAGACCAATCCCAAGTTTAGCTTGTACAAGCAGTTCATTATAAGCAAACATTTGTGCCACCTACTACACAGATAAGAAAAGTTCAGCACCATTTTAATTTCTTATCCTGATTTTTATCAGCCTCACTTAACTTTAAAATATAAAGAAAGAAAAAAATAATATAAGGCTAAACAAAACTAGAGAAATGAAGCTACAAACGAAAGTAGAATTCCTTCTTCAACTAGAAATCGTTTTTTTTTTTTATTAAAGAGGAGAAATGGAAATTAAATGCTGTTGACAGTGTGTGTTGAATACTGAAACAAGAAATTTGACAAAATGCTGACAGTCTGTGTTGAATACTGAAACATGAAAATTGACAAAATACTGGCAGTGTGTGTTGAATACTGAAACAAGAAATTTGACAAAATGCTGACAGTCTGTGTTGAATACTGAAGCATGAAAATTGACAAAATACTGACAGTGTGTGTTGAATACTGAAACAAGAAATTTGACAAAATGCTGACAGTCTGTGTTGAATACTGAAACATGAAAATTGACAAAATACTGGCAGTGTGTGTTGAATACTGAAACAAGAAATTTGACAAAATGCTGACAGTGTGTTGAATACTGAAGCATGAAAATTGACAAAATACTGACAGTGTGTGTTGAATACTGAAACAAGAAATTTGACAAAATGCTGACAGTCTGTGTTGAATACTGAAACATGAAAATTGACAAAATACTGGCAGTGTGTGTTGAATACTGAAACAAGAAATTTGACAAAATGCTGACAGTCTGTGTTGAATACTGAAACATGAAAATTGACAAAATACTGGCAGTGTGTGTTGAATACTGAAACAAGAAATTTGACAAAATGCTGACAGTCTGTGTTGAATACTGAAACATGAAAATTGACAAAATACTGACAGTGTGTGTTGAATACTGAAACAAGAAATTTGACAAAATGCTGACAGTCTGTGTTGAATACTGAAACATGAAAATTGACAAAATACTGAAAGTGTATGTTGAATACTGAAACAAGAAATTTGACAAAATGCTGACAGTCTGTGTTGAATACTGAAACATGAAAATTGACAAAATGCTGATAGTCTGTATTGAATACTGAAACAAGAAATTTGACAAAATGCTGATAGTCTGTATTGAATACTGAAACATGAAAATTGACAAAATGCTGACAGTGTGTGTTGAATACTGAAACAAGAAAATTGACAAAATACTGACAGTGTGTGTTGAATACTGAAACAAGAAAATTGACAAAATACTGACAGTGTGTGTTGAATACTGAAACAAGGAAATTGACAAAATACTGACAGTGTGTGTTGAATACTGAAACAAGAAAATTGACAAAATGCTGACAGTCTCTTCTTCTTTTTAGTTCGCTTCTGCCACCAAGACCGCCCTGTGATCCTACTGAATTCACTCTTGATATGACCACAAGAGGTCCTGTGGTCCTCCTATGGTCCCCGAGAGGCCCACAATAGATCTCCGAGAGTACCATAATAGATCCCCTAGAGGACCACAAGAGGTACAGAGTATCGCGGGGCTTGGTCCTGTATTCTCGGTGGGTCTCAGCAGCGGGATTGCGTGACACTGTGGTTTTCGTTGCACCAGTTTAGTCTAGAGTTGGACTTTCTCACTGGAGAACCTCCTCGTGTTTTGGACGTCAGTATATCCCCGCCGGGTGAGAGGTGGTTACTCATCCAGTCCAGCGTTGGACTTACCGGAAAACCTCAGCATGATTAGGATTATATCCTCGTCGGGTGAGATCGGGTGAGAGGTGGTTGCTCATCCAGTCCAGCGTTGGACTTACCGGAAAACCTCAGCATGATTAGGATTATATCCTCGTCGGGTGAGAGTGCCCTGGTCCAGTGTCTCCGACTTCAGCAATTTGTGGTTGTGGTCGCTACCCTTACTATTTGTGACCAGGACAGAGCTTTTGTCCAGGAAAACGAATCCTCGCCACTAGTAAGTTTCACCCCTGGGTTAAGCAGGTTTAGGTGTATTATCTCAATGTGGGCGTGTTTAGGACGTGACCGACCTCTAGAGCGGAGGTACTGTGACATGAGTAGCCATCAAGTTTCACCCGTGGGTTAAGCCGGTTTATGCATATTTCACTCGTATGGGTGTATATCGGACGTGGCCGGCCTCTAGATCAGAGGGGTGCCGTGGGATGAGTAGCTCTCGCCGCGAGACTACTGATTAAACTTCACTTTTTCCTTTCCATCACCTTTTCACAACGTTGCCGCACGGCAATCCTAATCGCATTTTCGCATTTTCTTCATTAGCAGGAGGAGTTTCACCCCACGCGCGACAGCTGAAGAATATCGCCTACAGTGTTCATGTACCATCGACATTTGATAGGGCAGACATTTGAATGATGCATCGCCGGCACAGAAGCCCGTGCGATCAGCACAAAGTTATCCAGAGTCACTAGTTGGGACGCCGCGCCCCGCGAAGGGCAACGACGATTAGTTTTGAACTAATAAAAGCGCCCTTTCCACCAGGGTCGGAGCTAGGCAAGCATGTATTAGCTCTAGAATTGCCACAATTATACAAGTAGGATTGTGTCGTCTAAGGAACCTCGACTGGTTTAATAAGGCATTTGCGGTTTCACTGTTATACAGTGTAAACATAGACATGCATGGCTTAATCTTTGAGACAAGCATATGACTATTAACAAGATCAACCAAATAGCTTTCTTCGCCGAACCTTAGTCGGATATCTGCCGACAGACCGACGTGGGGCAAGGGAGACAGCTCTCTACTCAGAGTGGATCCCTTTCGACCCCGGCGGTGTTTCATTTCCTTTATCCACCGGAGGCGGCGGCCGGCTGTCTCTGCTCTAACGAACGAGAAGAAAGCCCGGCACCAACATCTAACGCACATTACATATTGCAGACCCGATACTCTTTGCGAGAGATGGGCCAGTTTCGAGACCATCGGTCGACAACACCGTAGTACACCACCGACGTGTTAGCACGAACCTGGCTGGCTAGCCGTTGATAGGCTTCACTCGACGGATAGGCCACTCACTTCTGCATCGAAACACCTTAACTCTTGCATCGGGGAAGGGAGCGAAAGCCTTTCTCCCCAGCCATGGAACTCGAGAGCGCTTTTTCGCCAAAAGAACAATGCTGACAATGTGTGTTGAATACTGAAACAAGAAAACTGACAAAATACTGACAATGTATGTTGAATACTGAAACAAGAAATATGATAAACATGTCCCTTATAAAAGTAAAATACTACACATGGAAACATAAATGAAGACGCACATCGTTATTATGAAGAATTTAGTGAAAATTAACTGAATCCAAGAGCATCCAGTTAGCTGAATTCATTCTGTTGGTTTGTTTACAGACCTCGAGTTTACAGACAGAATATTATGTTACTTAGATGTACTCACAGACGATTCTCATGCTTTGGAAATATATGAGAGAGAGAGAGTGGCAGAGCGGAGAAGGCTGAATCTCTCTCTGAACCTTAAGTGCCCAGGGTACATGGGGCTTCCGCAAGGGTTTTCCACAAATGCATGTCCTTCGCCTTTTTTTCTGCTCTTGCCCAGGTGAGCCCTCTATTGCTCAACATCCTTTCTGTTGTTCTTCTCCATGTCTCTTTTGGTCTACCCTTACTTCTGTTCCCCTGTGGTGTCCATCTTAGTGCTATTTTTGGTAGTGAGTTGTCCGTCATTCGGAGCGCATGTCCCAACCATCGCCAGCGTCTTTCCTCAATAATTGTTGTCAGTGGCTTCATCTGCATTTCTGCCAACAAGATGTTATTTCTTATGGTGTTTGGCCAAAATATTTTTCTAATTCTTCTAAAACATTTAGTCTGGAAAGAATTCAACTTGTTTTCTATGGTTTTGGTGATTTTCCAGCATTCACTTCCATAGAGTAGTACACTTAGAACATTACTCTTAAATATCCTGATTTTCATATTTATGCTTAGTTTTTTTTTATTCCATATATTCTGCAACACTGCAAAAGCCTGGTTTGCTCTAGTAAGTCTGCTGATGATCTCCTCTGTGCTGTCTCCATTTTCTACTACTCTACTGCCAAGGTATACAAATTCATTGACCTCCTCCACTAACTTGTTATCTACTCTGAGTACATTTCTGTTGTTCACATTTTGCTTCATTAACTTTGTCTCTTTTCTATGTTGATTTTTAGTCATATGTTGTTTGCATTCTGAGTTAGCTGAGAAGGCTGAATAGCACAACACTAAACTTGAGTGTTGAAGCTCCTCCAAGATACTAAACTTGAGTGTTGAAGTTCCTCCAAGATACTAAACTTGAGTGTTGAAGTTCCTCCAAGACACTAAACTTGAGTGTTGAAGTTCCTCCAAGATACTAAACTTGAGTGTTGAAGCTCTTCCAAGATACTAAACTTCAGTGCAGAAGCTCTTCCAAGACACTAAAAGTGAGTGCTGAAGCTTCTCCAAGACACTAAATTTGAGTGTTGATGCTCCTCCAAGCTACTAAACTTGAGTGTTGAAACTCTTCCAAGACACTAAATTGGAGTGCTGAAACTCATCCAAGACACTAAATTGGAGTGCTGAAACTCATCCAAGACACTAAATTGGAGTGCTGAAACTCATCCAAGACACTAAATTGGAGTGCTGAAACTCATCCAAGACACTAAATTGGAGTGCTGAAACTCTTCCAAGACACTAAATTGGAGTGCTGAAACTCATCCAAGACACTAAACTTGAGCACTGCTGCTCTTCCAAGACATTAATCTTGAGTGCTGAAGCTCCTCAAAGATACTAAACTTGAGTATTGAAACTCCTCCAAGATACTAAGCTTGAGTGTTTAAGCTCCTCCCAGATACTAAACATTAGTGTTGAAGCTCCGCCAATATACTAAACTAGAATGTTGAAGCTCCTCCAATATACTAAACTTGAGTGTTGAAGCTCCTCCAAGATACTAAACTTGAGAGTTAAAACTCCTCCAAGCCACTAAACTTGAGAGTTGAAGCTCCTTCAAGCCACTGAACTTGAGAGGTGAAGCTCCTCCAAGCCACTAAACTTGAGAATTGAAGCTCCTCCAAGCCACTAAACTTGAGTGTTTAAGCTCCTCCAAGCCACTAAACTTGAGTGTTGAAACTCCTCCAAGCCACTAAGCTTGAGTGTTTAAGCTCCTCCAAGCCACTAAACTTGAAAGTTGAATCTCCTCCAAGCCACTAAGCTTGAGCACTTGAAGGAAGGAGTGGGACACCCAGTAATCTTGACCTCCTGGGGTCTGAGAGTTCATTTTTTAAAAACAAGTTGTCGTTTATATCCTCCTTATAATCTTAATGTTGTGATGATAGTATTCTTATAATCTTTCTGTTGTATTGACAGCATTCTGTACCAGAAATTCATAGCAGGAGGATCTCTGACAACAAATTTTCCATTTTTGCTTGCATTTTGTAGCTTATTTTTTTATTTGTTCTTTTTTATTCATTACTGTCCCTGACAAAGTCATTTTGCCGAAATATTGATTTGTTATTGCTTGTCTTTCATTTCTACTTGCTCATCTTTAAATTAACAATATCTTTAAATTAACAATATTCACTTATTCGAGTCTTCTCGACTAGTATCAGTTTTACCGCAGTCGTCGTCACAATTATCGGTGTATGTTGTAGTGTTAGTTTGTACAGCAAACGCTGACAATGAAGGATTGTGACACATTTTGCGTAAAGCATGGTAAAGATAAAAATATACAATGTTTTTTTTTGTGTAAATAACGAGAAAAAAAAATGAAATGCAGCTATCACTTAAAAACCTGAACGCTTTATCTAATTTTAAACTCTAGATCAATTTAACGAGAAATAGAAGTTGGTAATTTCAAAATGTGAGTGAATTCATTACCAGTAACTCATGAATTCAGACACAAATGATGAATGCTATCATAAATCAGGGTTCTTAAAGCTCGTGACCACAAGGACGCACAAGAAGAAAAGGTTTACGTAGAGAAAAAAGATTTAGAAAATAACGGGCATATAGAAAGAAGATAAAACTATTTCACGCTGTCTTGTAGCAAAGTATTTTTATGACAAGGTAGTACTGTAAATAAAAGCTAAAGTACCTGCCCTCTGAATGTTATATACATACGTATTTGTACATCTAAACTTGTTCCCAAACCTTGAATAATTATGAGAACCGCTGTTCCGCTTTTCTGAAGCTGTGGAAGAGAGTGAACACAAACCATCTGCAGCTGATTCTCTCGTAAACTTCAGCCCAAACATTGCCTTTGTTGTATAACATACATTAAAGCTGCCATGAAGCGGCACATTCCGGAAATGAGACAAAATGTCTCAGTCAAAAATTCTGCCTGCAACATATTTCATACATTGCGCCCCTAATTTTAACATTCATAATTCTTCTCGGTTTTATTATCATCGAAATCCTTTATAGCCCTAGGATCAAACTTTGTCAGTCTGTAGACAGGGGCTCCGAGACAGTACCGTCTTAACGCACGGGTACACTTGGCAGTCACTATTAACTCTTTGATGCGCGGCGGCGCGGTCCTGCACACAAAAGAATCATGGCGCGCTCGAAAGTTTATACGCGGTGTAGAAAAACAAAACCCCCAAAAATTTGTGTAGTTCTGTGTTGTGGTGGCACAGAATAAAAATATGATAATTACTTGAGTTTGTTTTCTCGGTTTCTTTTTTTTCCCCTTCAATTGAGAACTTTACAATGTGATTTGTAATGTGATATTACCAGGCACATTTGCACACAAAATGTTTTTGGAGAACATATCTGCACACGAAATGAAAATTTTGCACACTACCCGCAGGACCTTAGAGGGAACATTGCTGACAGTTGTCCAGGGGTCCCATGATTCAAATATAGTTAGTGTAACATTTTTATTCCCGTGAATGCGTAGTCAGGGGCCCCAGTGTATTGATTTGTCCAGGACCTACAATGCTTTTTAGAGGGCCCTGCTCAGAGAAGAATTTTATAAGATTTTGCAAAATGTCTTCTCCTCCTTCCTTCAACTTATCCTGTTGGTTAGTCATTCTATTTTCATTCAGCACGATCCCCGTCCCCTAAAGACAGGGGAAGATCTACTATCTCCGGAGCATTGTACCGGCTGGATCCCTCCACCATTTATATTATGTACACTGCCAAGGCACTACCACTAACTCCTCCCCTTCAGCTTCGCTCCTGGCGTTAGAACAACAAGGAATCCCTTCTTGCTCACAGAATGCCCATACACTGACGACGAAACATGTCGGTATGCGTTTCATTTATACAATCAAGCTCCTGTTACTTACAATGATTGTCTTATCCGCGTGTATCAGACGAAAAAAAGCCAAAAATCAAAGTTGATAGGAAAAAATCAAGAATCAAAGTTGATAGAAAAAGTCCAGAATCAAAGTTGATTTCTTCTGTCTTGGCTTGTCCTGAGCATGAGAAACAAATCGTATATCGGGCTACTTACAAAATGCTATTTCCCGATTATACTCATCTATGGCAACAACTCGTACGAGCGCGACTGATAAGTTATCGGCCTAAGATGCAACGGATTATTTGTGGACAACCTTTTTGGATTATTTCTCAACATAGTCTCCTTGCAAGTTTAAACACTTAGTCTAGCGATCCTGGAGCATACGGATCCCTTCTTTGTAAAAGTCAGCATCGTGTGTCAGTAGAAAGTAGTCTACAGCATGAATGACGTTATCATCTGAAGCAAATTTGTGAACACCGATCTTCTTTTTGAGTTTGGTAAACAGATAATAGTCCGAAGGGGCTAGATCTGGGGAATAAGGAGGATGTTCAAGAAGCTGGAAGCCGCAATCATGAATGACAGCCATTGCCACGGCCGACTTGTGAACTGGAGCATTGTCTTGATGAAAGATGGCTCCTCTCGTCAATTTCCCTTCACACTTTTCCTTCAATTTAACCTGCAGTTACTTCACAAGATTAGCGTAATAGGCCCCTGTGACTGTTCTGCCCTTTTGAAGATAGTCTACCAATAGCACACTTTCTGAATCCCAGAAGATCGAAGCCATCATTTTGCCTGCAGACAGAATCACCCTTGCTTTCTTTGGAGGTGGGGATCCATGATGTTTCCACTTCTTTGATTGTTCTTTTGTTTCTGGTTAAAAATGGTGAACCTAAGTCTCATCCATAGTCACAAATTACTGAAGAATCTTTTCATGATCTGCAGAAAAATGTCCAAGATTGTCTCTTGACACGTTGAGATGCTGTCGTTTGTGATCAGTTCCAAGAAATTTCGGGACCCATCGAGCAGAGACCTTTATCATTTGAAGATCATTGTGAATAATGCCATGAACACGTTCCTGGGACATGCTCAACTCAGTAGCAATGTACCGCCAAGTTAGTCGTCGATCCTCCATTATTATGTCATGGATTCTGCCGGTGTTTTTATCGGTGGTTACCGTTCTTGGTCTTCCTGGACGTGGATCATCTTCCAGACTTTCCCATCCATGTTTGCACTGAACTGCCCATTTCTTCACTGTGCTGTAAGAAGGGGCACTCTCCCCTAGAGTCTCCACCATATCCTCATGGATCTCTTTCGATGATAAGCCCTTGATGCAGAGGTAGCGAATTTACTGCTCGATGAGAAATTGTATCCATTTTCTCTATTTCTGCCACACCTTACTTCAGTAGCCTGTAAAAATAATCAGTTGCAGTTAATTTCTTGAAAGTTGTGCTCTCAAAGTTGTGGATGATTGGAGAGGTATAGCTTTTTCACTGATGAAAAAAACAGTTTTTGTATCTATCTATCTATCTATCTATCTATCTATCTATCTATCTATCTATCTATCTATCTATCTATCTATCTATCTATCTATCTATCTATCTATCTATCTATCTATCTATCTGTGTCTGTCTGTATTTTCTCTACATCTAAATATGCTGTCTCTTCTGTATTTCTCTCTTATCCCCACTAAAATGTTCACTTTGCTGTTTATATCTTTACTGCTACATGAAGGGTCCTTCTATATATCTAGAGTTGTGCAGGTGAAGTACTGGGTCCCTTTTTTCATAATAAAATTAATTTTAAAGAAAAAAAATTTATATACAAATTTTATACAAAAGCTTATAGATCATTTGATTACATTATTTTTAAGTTTGGTGTCAAAGTCGTATTTTCATTTCTCCACCCGTCATTTTTGACGTAGTGCGGTTATAATCCTCTCTGTGCATCACTTACTTGGAACATGGAACACTGCGGCCCAAAGTGTAAAATACTTTACTGTAACAACAGTTACAATAACAGCGTCATTAAACTTTCGCATTAGCAGGCCCTGGATTGCCTGGGGCCGGACGTGATGAATTCTGAAATAATAGTGCCACAGTACTTAACTACCTGAGTTCAACTAACGATGACTCCCGTATCCCCGTGGAAAGGTAAATGTAAAATTCCCCTTTCCAAGCCATTAAGGAATATCGGGGAATGCGGTGTTAGTCCCGTATTTTCCATGAGTGGGGGTTGTTTGTGCGTAGTTAACTAGATCTGACAGTCGAACGTTATGAAGTTGTTATAGAGAGGTTGTTAAGGGAAGTTCAAGTGGGCGGATGATGTTGTCCGCGGTCATGATGTATGGGCCATCTGATGTCACGCTACCGTGAAAATGTGGGTTTCTTAATTTGTTCACGATTACAGACTATCAACAGATTGCCCAGTATGTCCGCATATGCCCTTCGTCAGACTGCCGAAATAATAATAATCACAAGTTCTGGCAGATGTCAATGTGACTTCAAGAGAAGTCAACAGTTAGACTATATTTAAGCTATGGATAACTAGAAACAAAACTGATGAAAGATGGTACAATCTAATTATAATGTTTTTTTATAACTTATCGGGCATCTAGTTTCAAACCCACATTATCTGCTCCCTACGCCCCATATTCCCATCATTTAGCTCCAATACTCCCTCATTAAATCTCATTTCTCCCATTACTTAGCTCACACACCCCCATCATTCAGCTCCCATACACGCATTATTTAGCCTCACTGCCCTCATCATGTAGCTTCCATTTCCCCCATTATCCAGTTTCCATTCCCCCATCATGTAGCTTCCGTTCCTCCATTATTTAGATTCACATTCCCCATTATTTAGCTTCCATTCCCCCATTATTTAGCTTTACATCCCCCATTATTTAGCTTCCATTCCCCCATTATTTAGCTTCCATTCCTTCATTATTTAGCTTCACATCCCCCAATTTTTAGCTTCCATTCCCCCATTATTTAGCTTCCATTCCCACATTATTTAGTTTCCATTCCCCCATTATTTAGCTTCCATTCCCCCATTATTTAGCTTCTATTCCCCCATTATTTAGCTTCTATTCCCCCATTATTTAGCTTCTATTCCCCCATTATTTAGCTCACTTTCCCCAAGAAGTACAGAAACGTGTGCTAAAAACCCCTTAGCTAAAGAGACATATCACTTCTTCTAAGCGGAAGCTGAATTTGGTAAATCGTCACTGGTCACATTTGATCACGTGACGGACACTTTTACAAAAGTTTTAGCCAGATTTTTTTTTTTTTTGTGCAGTTTTGACGGGCTATACATCAAACATGAAACCAAATAACCTATAACAACTAAGCACGTGGCTGTCATTTCACTAAAGCAACGGTACAATTGTTGTTTTTCTGAATAATCCAACGTTTTAAGCTCTGTCAACTCTGAAGTGTGTTCGTGCTGATTTTTGCAGTTGCACTCTGGTAGCTCTCAGCAACCGTTTAGCTGGACCTTTCGTGAGTCTCAGCTGTTATTGTTTGCCTCAGTCAATAAACTACATTTAAAACAGGCAGAAATACTGGAGGGTGTTGGCTACGGGAACTGACGTGAGAGCATTTTAGAGGGAAAAAATGTATTAAATTGTATGTTTTCTTTTTTACATTTTCTTTTTTTTTGTTTTGTCTGCAAGGCGGGTAACAAATCTCATCAGTTCTGTCTGGAAAATAAACTGAATTTGGACTGGACTACATAGAAATTATTTTAAAAAATAAATATATAAATCTTATTTTGTAATTCCCGAATCAAGACATGACACACAGCGCTGGACAAGCCATACCTTACAATTTACAGCGAAGTACTCTATTTAATTTTTAAAATTTTTAAATATATTTTTAATAGTATTCATGTGAATCTATACTTTATCTCCTCTCTCTATTTCTTCGTCCTGTATGTTTTTGTATGATTAAGGCTCACGCCGAAACGTCACAACTTTGTAATCGTTAAGTAATAAAGCTGCTCCTACATTTTTCCTAGTTTATACATTCAAGACGTGTCTTGTCTTGTCTCATGTACCTTTCAGTGTTTACAGGGAGGAGGTGGGAGGCGTTCTTGTCGGGCTCAGCGATGTGCTTTATATGATAGGATGTCTCCCGAATCATGCAATGTCTATGTATTCGTATATGTCTGTTTTTACTCAGCTTTAAGGCACAGACGTCTAGCTTCATTCTTGGCCTAATAGACATTGGGCAGTTATATAATGAAACATGTTATAGCATAAACAGTTATCCCCAAACAAGCTATCAAGTGGAACACAAAAGGACGTAGAAAAAGAGGTCGACCACAAAAAACTCTAAAAGAGGACATTGTTAAGAGAGGCCATTTCAGTGGGCGTGACATCCCTTGATGAGATTGAGAAACTCACCGAAGACAAGAAATCTTGGCGAACAACCTTTGCGACGTTTACTGGCACGAGAATGATGTAAGATGTAAGATGTAAGATAAACTGTTATAAAGTTTATGTTTGGTCTCTACAGTATGCCTGGACAGTGCTAGATTCCTGGTTTGTGGGGGATTTGGTGAGCGAACAAAGATGAAAGACATCACGGACATGAAGGGATATTATTACGGGCTTCAAAGAAAGCATTTATGTAGCGGAAATGTCTGAACAATGTTTAGAGTGATCCGATACAGACACAATAGATGGAACCGATATCTTCTGGTCGATATTCCAAGGCGCAAACTTTGAAGTGACTCAACCATCCACATGTCTGTTATAAGGGTTCTCAGTCTCTGCTACTCTGGTCCCAGAGGCTTGTGCAGATACATTTCGAGAACGAATAAAAATAATTCACTGATTATTAACGGAGGGACAGGTTGAAGAGTCCTACATCAAAGAGAAAGACATTATTTTTTGCAAGGCAAATTATTTCGTTTAAAAAACACTACCAGAAAACTATTGGTGAAAATCCTTTCTGGATTACATCTGGGAGGATTCGTAGGCAGCCTGGGTTGAAAAGAGAGTGCGGAATCATGGACTATGAGAATCACTAGATTAAATGTAAGTGATGATATCCAAACTTTAGAAACTTTCTTCTTTGATTCTCATTATTTGTACAATCTTACTTAATACAGTTGAACTTATGTGAATGAAGACGTTGCGCGATAGGGCAGTCAGTGACATGGCTATAGATGACATGTTAGAGTCAATCAGTGACATCGGTGTAGATGACATGCTAGAGTCAGTCAGTGACATGGCTATAGACGACAAGCTAGAGTCAGTCAGTGGCATGGCTATCGATGACATGCTAGAGTCAGTCAGTGACATGGCTATAGATGACATGCTAGAGTCAGGATAGGCGAACAATAGCCCACATCTCCCTTGATACTGCCAGTAACTTGCCTAGCTTGGCTAACGGGGCAGATGGAGTCTGCAAAAGAAGTATTGCATGTCCCCTGCTTTTTAAGCTCCATTCAGGAGGTATAAAAAAATAACTTCC
Organism: Achatina immaculata; assembly: GCA_009760885.1. Taxonomy (NCBI): domain Eukaryota; kingdom Metazoa; phylum Mollusca; class Gastropoda; order Stylommatophora; family Achatinidae; genus Lissachatina; species Lissachatina immaculata. The sequence continues at coordinate 36,077,949 of CM019706.1, forward strand.
ATAATCCGCTCCCAAGCAGACACAATGCTGTGCTTCAACATCTTCACCACAGCGGCTGTAAGGAACAACAGCTCCAGGCTACAAGGGTACAAGAAGAAGAAGAAGAAGAAGAAGCTACTGTAGTAACATACATCAGTATTTTAGAAGTTAATGCTGAGATATGCACAGATTTCGCTTACTGAGTCCGCCAGCATAAACACAGTGAACATGATCAGTGACAGCACAAGGCCATGCCCTGTCTGGTTTATTTTACCAGACTGAAAGTAGTTTCTGAGTGTTGACCAGAAGCTGGCCTTTGCAAAGCAGCGCTGACCTCATGTTTGTCCACACACAACTTTCATTTGCCTATGACCTAAGATGGACATACTCTGTAGTAAAGAATTTTATCACGTGACTAACGGTCAGAGGTTTTCATTGTTTGTTCCCTGAGATCTTCTCCCCTTACTCTAATTAAAATTCGATCTGAAAAATAAATCTGAAACAGGTAACAAACGGACACAGGAATATGATATAAAAGTGATACAGGAAAGTATGACATAAAACTGATACATAAAAGTATAATATAAATGTGATAACAGAACATATGATATAAAAGCGATACAGGAACGTATGATATAAAAGTAATACATGAAAGTGTGTTAGTTTTATGTATACATATTTTTTTTCCTTCAGAAAATAGAAAAAAGAATGTCTTTTGTTTATAGCATACATTTGTCAGAGGAAAGCAAAACAGATCCCATCAGACTTTCAGAGGGAATCCACATCACAAACAAATGTTGAGGACCTCTGAATTTACCTCAAGAACGAGATGAAATTGCCTACCGAATAACGATCGACATTCCAACTGCACACAAGAGCGGAGAAACACTGAGACTGTCATTTGCTAATATAAATTAACATAACAGGAGTGTAAGAGACAGGGCACACCTCCGGCAAGATTAATTTTGTTCGGTACTTAAAATTAACTAATTAATAATAAACTTACTTCACTGATAAGGGAGGTAATCAAGATGGCGCTGGTATCAAAGAGAAGAAGGAACGGTATAATGACACATTCAACTTCTATTTATTCAGCTGGTAATGGAAATGTATTTAGACCATCCCCTATGGCCAGTAAAGATCGCATGTACTAGAATTTTTTAAAGTCCGCACAAGGGATCGTTAAAGAAACAAGTAGAAGCTAGTGTGGAGAACAGGCGAGAAGTATAGCGTAATTAATGTAATCAGTTTTTATATACAAAGAGTTCGTTTTTTTCTTTGTCATTCTTCTCTTCATTTACGTTGGTATCACCAAACCTGGACTTGCTTTCTTTATGTGAGACTGAAACGATAGGTCAGATTTAGGGAAATTGAGATTTTCTCTTAAATGAATATTATTGTTCAATAATTCTGAGGGAGGTCATTCCAGAAGAATAATACAGAACCTAGCGTGTAACCGGGTATGTGGTGCAGGTGGAAAGACAGACTCGGACAGTCAGCTGGAGTTGTAAGCTTTGTCCTGTGATGATGTCTGTATGTCTGTAGGTCTGTCTGTCTGCCTCCCTGCCTGTCTACTGTCTGCCTGTCTGTCTGTATATATGTATGATTCACTGAGAAAATGGACCATTAGACGTTTTAATGAAAGGACTATGTTCTGTGAAGGAGAATCAAGGAGTGTAGAGGTCTTATGTCGCCCTCCTCGGGCATAATACATTTGTTATCATCTACTGCATTAACCTCTCTGTTATATAAAGTTTGCTCAACTGGCCTTGTTATATGACGTTTGGTCAACTGGACTTGTCATATGAAGTTTGGTCTACTGGTATTGTTATATTAAATGTGGACAACTGGTCCTGTTATATGAAGTTTGGTCAACTGGTCTTGTTATATGAAGTTTGCTCAGCTGGCCTTGTAATATGAAGTTTGGTCAACTGGTCTTGTTATATGAAGTTTGGTCTACTGGTCTTGTTATATTAAATGTGGACAACTGGTCTTGTTATATGAAGTTTGCTCAACTGGCCTTGTTATATGAAGTTTGCTCAACTGGTCTTGTTATATGAAGTTTGCTCAGCTGGCCTTGTAATATGAAGTTTGGTCAACTGGTCTTGTTATATGAAGTTTGGTCTACTGGTCTTGTTATATTAAATGTGGACAACTGGTCTTGTTATATGAAGTTTGCTCAACTGGCCTTGTTATATGAAGTTTGCTCAACTGGCCTTGTTATATGAAGTTTGGTCAACTGGTCTTGTTTTATAAAGTTTGCTCAACTGGTCTTGTTATATAAAGTTTGCTCAACTGGTCTTGTTATATTAAATGTGGACAACTGGTCTTGTTATATGAAGTTTGGTCAACTGGTCTTGTTATATGAAGTTTGCTCAACTGGTCTTGTTATATGAAGTTTGTTAATTGGTCTTAGTGTTCAAATTTTTGGATTGTTTGTCATGCATAGGTTGTGCCCGTGATCATTGTTTCATATGTTGGCCAAAATTCGTTCAAGAACGGGTTTAAACCCTTCCTCTGTATGTGTATTCTACTTGCCTGTGTATGTGTATTCTACCTGCTTCTGTATGTGTATTGTACCTTCCTCTGTATGTGTATTCTACCTGCTTCTGTATGTGTATTCTACCTTCCTCTGTATGTGTATTCTGCCTGCCTCTGTATGTGTATTCTACCTGCAATCTGTCAGTTAACATGGACACACATGACATTTCAAGATAAAAGTGGAATCCAGTATAGATATAGATATATATGAAACGACCAGAGAATCCAAAAACAAGCCAAACAATACAAAAGGCGGAAGAAAAAGAGGCAGACCACGTGAAACTCTAGAGAGGACATTGTTAAAGGAGGCCAAATTAATAGGCATAAAATCCCTTGATGAGGTTGAAAAGCTCGCCGAAAACAGGAAAACTTGGCGAACTGACTTGCGACCCTCATGTAACGCTTAATGGCACGGGGAGGATATTACATATAATATAATAATAATTTATAAATATAATATATATATAGTTTATACTTTGTCATGAGGATGGAGAGGAGTTGCCATGAGTTTTGCAATGTCCTGATAGAAGTGCTGAATCAAGCAAACCCCGACCTCAGCATGTCTGAGTGATTACCGCGGTGCTGTAGGTAACAAGAGGTTGTCTCTACAAAGACCGGCTGCCGCTAAAGGAACTGCCACTCATCAGAAAGTTAAATGTTTGACCCTCCGTAATTTGCATCAAGCTTTAGAGTAAGACCAGGTACTGAACATGAAGAAATGACCTTTACAGAAAAAAAAGCAGTGAAAGTTTATATGCTAGGAACTAGAGTTTGATAAATGTATGTAGATTCCGAAAATGTGGTATTTTTTGGCGAGGTAGATAAAACAATAAATCATTATGCCACATATATACATTCATGGCGGTCATATAGAGTATATATTGCAATATAGTACTTTGTAAGTTACGATTGTAATATTATTAGTATAGTCTTGTAAATTAGCATAATAGTATTATTATTAATGTTCTTATTATTATTACTATTAACAATTTTATTATAGTTATGATTACAACTGATAAGTAGAATGTAGGTAAGGAATGATGGAAAATGCGAGAACGGGTGGGACAGGAACACTCCCATGGTATTTGTAGTATTAAGACAGAATTAAATAGATACTTAGAAATACTAGACATAATGAAGCTAAGGTAAATGCAGATTAAAGAGATACATCCAGATAATAATAGTCCTGGCACGACTAAACTGAATGGTTACATCAACAAAATGGAGACAGACAGACGGACACTGTGTAAACAGATATCCCCAACAGGAATCGCAAACACCTGACACTGAATAATAAGAGTTTGCCCACGCCAGAAAACTGAATAGACGGATTTGACGCAGCAGACTTACTGACAGGTGAGGCACATTTGATAATCTTAGGAAGCAATTTGCACATATGAATAGTCCAGCGGACCAATAAGATGACCAAAAGGAGTGGAGTGGACCGACCCATTCAAAAGTCTAACCAGTATGTAGTCAACCAGCTAACCAATATATTGATCTAGAGGTTTGTCCTATTGGAGAACTCACTTACAATATATAAGCCAGGCATGCAGTTTGGGAAGACAGAGAAAAGAATAATAGAAAGATAAGAAAACAACGACAGATAGAACAGATAGGTTGAGCAATAAATATTCAGGAGTCAGAGAAGCAGTTTAGAACCAGAAGTACTTTAGGACAGCCAGAAGATGTGTTTCAAGTTAGAAAGTGATTATTGGTACTGCGTGAGAAATGCAGAAGATTTGATATTTTTGGAACTTTGTGTAAAACTCTTTAGGAGATGTCTCAATATTATACTGGTTAATTTAGTTTGATGAGTATTAAAAGCGAACTATAATTTGACTCAAGAGTGAACCATCCGAATATTGTAGTGACTATGTGTGTTAAGATTTCAGTCTTTTCCAAAGTCCAGCAATATCATCAACTCAAGTGGCAGGATTAAAAGACAGTATGAAGTACAACATCCCAGTATATAATGGACAGTATGATTTCAGAACTTCACATATTATAATATGATCGAATTGCATATTAATGCCTTTCCTTGGATGCGGTTATTTCAGTCTTGGAGAGTTATATCCCCTTGAAGCAAAGCTATTTCTCTGTAATTCAGCTTCTTTCAGAGTTACTCGCACAATAAAGATATTTTTAAGTTTAAAGTAATTCATATTTTTACTTATTTGTCCATAAAGTTAATTATTCAGTGACATTTGGGCTCAAATAGGGCTAAGAAAGTCTCCCTAAAGTTTGAACTCATTGCTAAGTAAATGAAGAGGAGCGAACTAGCGTTGGTGTAATCCACAGCGTAGAGTGAGTACACGACACACCAGAAGATGTTTTGGTAGAGTCTCAGGACATAGTACTCGGGCTCTATCAGAGACACGAGAAAGTGGACGAATCTGGGCAGCAGGACGGAGATGTAGGCCAGGATGACAACGAGAAGCAACCTGACCACTTTTCTGTCTCGAGATGTGGCCATGGAATGGTTCGCGACTTTCACCTTCATGGAACCTGCGTCCTTCACTGCGACAGCTGGCACGGTCCTCTGTCTGAATCTGGACGATCGTTTTAACTGCACGGCGATGACGCATGTGGACACGATCATTGTAAAAAGGCTGATCATGGGATAAAAGAATGCCATCATTTTGTAGTACTCCATGAACTGCCGACCATGAACAACATAAAATGAACTGTATCGGTACTCTGCAACTATTGTACCGTACTCTTCACTCTGGATCCAAACGATTTCGAAGATCCACAAAACCGGAGCAAGAGATCCAAACACAACAAGAGGTATCGCCGCGCAAATGATTTTTGTAATCTTTGTTGTAAGTATGCGTCTCACGTCAAATGGAATGCTAACACACAAAGATCTTTCGACTGCAACGTAACCGGCCATAACGTAGGAGATGTTCCCAGCCATGCCTTGAATATACCCGATATTCGTGAAGGTTATATTTAACCAGGTCTTTCCCAAAGCCATATCCACCAGACTCATTGGACCGTAAAATCGAATGACGACAGCGCACGTAAGCTTAACTATGTCCCAGAATGCAATGTTGGTCATGGTGATGTTAACAGTGTCCTTGAACCCCTGAACACAGAAGACTGTGATGCAGAGGGCGTTGTTAACCACCCCAAAAAGGGCGATAACAAGACACAACCATTCATCCACAATGGTAGAGAACATTGCATAGATTTCATTATTCACTAGAATATCCCGGGATCTTAAATTGGACTCTTGAGTTACCGTGAAAAGATCAGTGTCGTTAACTGAACTTTTCTGATTTGTAACACACTGGGCCGTAGTTAGTAGCTGTGTATCCATGGCCAGTGTGTTTATCTAAACTGTTTTCTTGTATACTATGGACACTCTGCTAAACAGAAATAGTGATCTAAGGTTCTTTCTCATAAAAACCTGTAACTTTAAATGCCTCTGTCTGAGCATCTGTTGTTTTAGCGTGGTCTGAGCAGGTAGTGTTTTAGCTCGCTCTGAACTGCTGGTGTTTTAACGCGGCCTGAGCAGTTGTTGCTTTAGCGTGATATGAGCAGGTGGTGTTTTTATGTGTTCTGAGAAGCTGGTGTTTTAACACAATTTGAGCAACTGGTGTTTTAGTCCAGTCTGAACAACTGGTGCTTTAGTCCAGTCTGAGCAATCGGTGTTCTTGCTTGGTCTGAGCAGTTGGTCTTCTAGTGCAAATAGTCGTACCACACATTTGGACTGTTGAACTTAAAGGCTGTAGCCACTGATCAGAAAACCAGACCCATGTACGTATCAAATTTGGACTCAGTCGAAAAATCTTAACTACATACGCAATACCACTCAGTAGAATTTAACTTCTTATCTGTGGATAAAATAGAAGATAAAATCTGCATTATAACATATAAAATACACGAAGGCAGTCACATTTATAACGACAGATAAAACAACTCGAGGAAAAAGAAATAAGAAAAGGAAGGAGGAGGGGGAACACAGGATGGGATAAGGTATCGCTAACATTCTAAACACTACACTCACCGAAGCAGGAACCATGATTAGATAGCCAAACAACATGATAACCCTCACAATTGTTACAAGGAATACAAGAACAAATTGCTTATAAATAATCACAGCTGGTTCTAGAAACATTTACTTAAATAACGGCTGTATGATAGCAAGCAAGCATCTATTTCAGCGGTTCTCAAATCTTTTCAGAGTGTGGCATACCTGATAAATGTAAATTTCTGTAGCTGTGCGCCAGCATTTATAAAACTGCACTCTCGTGTCAGCAAAAGACAGAGGTAACCCTATCAGGTGCCTAGGGAATAAGCTATTGGTGTCCACATTTTCCTTGACATGTCGGCACGCAAGAAAGTGATGTTATCATCACGCTTGGTTGCATTTCCCTCCCTGGTGCTATAAAGAAGGTACTATGAAAAGCCAGGTACTTATTTCTAAAGTTGGGTGACTGGTTAGCCTTTGACCGGATTAGAAACACCGTCTTTAGCCATGAGAGGCTAGTACACTAACCAGTTCATCCTCACGCGACGGATTCTCTTGTAATTAAGATTGTGTTACTTTATAATTTATACTACATTGACTGTATACTACACTGACTGTACACAAATTTTGTTGCAGTATATATCATTGTAGTAAGTCATGGCAAACGAAACTTTAGTGATACATTTTGAATTTTGAAATTAAGGGTAATATACCCCACAAACACGTTTATTTCATGTTAAATGTCGGACAATCATCTCAGAGCAATCACTGGCAATTATATCAGAGTAGTCATTGGCAGTTATATCAGAGTAGTCATTGGCAGTTATATCAGAGCAGTCATTGGCAGTTATATCAGAGCAGTCATTGGCAATTATATCAGAGTAGTCATTGGCAGTTATATCAGAGTAGTCATTGGCAGTTATATCAGAGCAGTCATTGGCAGTTATATCAGAGCAGTCATTGGCAATTATATCAGAGTAGTCATTGGCAATTATATCAGAGTAGTCATTGGCAATTATATCAGAGCAGTCATTGGCAATTATATCAGAGTAGTCATTGGCAATTATATCAGAGCAGTCATTGGCAATTATATCAGAGTAGTCATTGGCAATTATATCAGAGCAGTCACTGGCAATTATATCAGAGTAGTCATTGGCAATTATATCAGAGTAGTCATTGGCAATTATATCAGAGTAGTCATTGGCAATTATATCAGAGTAGTCATTGGCAATTATATCAGAGTTGTCATTGGCAATTATATCAGAGTAGTCATTGGCAATTATATCAGAGCAGTCATTGGCAATTATATCAGAGCAGTCATTGGCAATTATATCAGAGCAGTCATTGGCAATTATATCAGAGTAGTCATTGGCAATTATATCAGAGCAGTCACTGGCAGTTATATCAGAGTAGTCAATGGCAGTTATATCAGAGTATTCACTGGCAATTATATCAGAGTAGTCAATGGCAGTTATATCAGAGTATTCACTGGCAATTATATCAGAGTAGTCACTGGCAATTATATCAGAGCAGTCACTGGCAATTATATCAGAGTAGTCATTGGCAATTATATCAGAGTAGTCATTGGCAATTATATCAGAGTAGTCATTGGCAATTATATCAGAGTAGTCATTGGCAATTATATCAGAGTAGTCATTGGCAATTATATCAGAGCAGTCACTGGCAGTTATATCAGAGTAGTCACTGGCAATTATATCAGAGTAGTCACTGGCAATTATATCAGAGTAGTCACTGGCAATTATATCAGAGTAGTCACTGGCAATTATATCAGAGTAGTCACTGGCAATTATATCAGAGTAGTCACTGGCAATTATATCAGAGTAGTCACTGGCAATTATATCAGAGTAGTCACTGGCAATTATATCAGAGTAGTCACTGGCAATTATATCAGAGTAGTCACTGGCAATTATATCAGAGTAGTCACTGGCAATTATATCAGAGTAGTCAATGGCACAATTTTGTCAGAGCTACCTAAGACAAAATCATTTTAGCGATATCTCAGATACCAATCTCTCTCTCTCTCTCTCTTTCTCTCTCTCTCTCTCTCTCTCTCTCTCTCTCAGAGCATGTTATACATCAGTGTTTCCTAAAGTGAGTTGGTGGGGGGTAGATGTTGAGGGAAAACGAAGCAGCAGTATTACCTCCCTTCTTAGCACTTTTCGACATGATATTGAGAAACTCGTGTTCCTACATGAAACTCATTCATCACATCAAAAGTTGAGAAAATAATGCATTAGGTAAGTCATAAATGTACTCTTTCATAATGTTAAATAAACTGGCTTGCTAGCTGATGTTTTTAGCTGCTTAATGCATATTCTAGTGTAACAGTTCATTGTAAGAATAGTACATAAAGCGGAGGGGGGGAACACTTTGAGGTTGTGGCCTGAGAGAAGAGGGTGGTAGCCTTAACAACCCTGGGAAACACTGTTATAGATGGTTATAAAGACAACATGGATCCATCAAGTTTTAGATCCTCGGTTCTACTCTCCCAAGTTGTATCCTACTATTTCGACCCAAGTTGCCCCCATCGAATCCATCGCTATATAATATAACATACTCCTGCTTCGACCCACATTGACCCAAACGAATCTACCGTTGTATAATAAAACATCCACCTATTTTAACCTAAGCTGCCCCCAGAGAAACCACCGCTATATAATAAAGCATCCACCTATTTTAACCCAACCTGCCCCCCCCCCAGAGAAACCACCGCTATATAATAAAGCATCCACCTGTTTTAACCCAACCTGCCCCCCAGAGAAACCACCGCTATATTATAAAGCATCCACCTATTTTACCCCAACCTGCCCTCAAAGAAACCACCGCTATATATATAATAAAGCATCCACCTATTTTAACCCAAGCTGCTCCCAGAGAAACCACCGCTATATAACAAAATATCTACCTTAAAGGCTGGTCACATTCTTGTACGGTGGAAATTTCTCACCAAAGACTTGAAATTTCTCCTCCAGAAGTTACCTGCGACGGCGTTTCCCTGCCTCCACTAGATACATAAAATATATCAACATGATATAATATCTATATATAATATATATATAGATATATATCAATATATAATATCTTTATTAGAAGAATGTTGCGAATCCCCTGGACAGCAAAAATAACTAATGAAGAATGTATGAGAAGAGCTGGAGAGACAAAAAAACCTTGTCAGAAAGATAAGAGAGAGACAATGTACTTTCATAGGACATGCAATGAGAAGAGGGGGCATTGAAAATATTATAACAACAGGAAAAATAGAAGGAAGAAGATCCAGAGGAAGACCAAGAGAAATGATACTGGACAGTCTGACGGGATGGTGTGAGAGGAGATCACCAACTGAACTGATGGCCTGCATGAAGGATCGGGTACTCTGGAGAAGCATAATAGCTAACGCCAGTCGGCACGGCACCTGATGATGATGATGATGATATAATATAGCACAGACCAGTGATAACAATTCTGACGAAAAATAATACGTAAATACTCTTAAGAAAAGAAGTGAACTTGGCGCAAATGTACTTTTTTTTTATTTTATGGTTTGATTCCATGACATCTACAAGTAGGCAAACATCATTTTTACCGGAGAAACAAAATATAAGCCGAAGAAAAGCGTTTCAGAAAAATCAGACAACTAATACAATAAATCTGTTTATTAGGTTTTGTTTTTTTCTTTTGAGACTAGAACTAAAATTACAGTTGTATTGATCGAAAATGTGTTAAGTATACTTTTGTAAATTTGTTCAATCTACGGGAGATAACTGAAACTAAAACGAGACGCCGTGTTAGGCTTGTGCAATGCTGCAGACTATATGGAAATCTAAAAAAACTAAGTATAAATATGAAAGTCAGGATATTTAAGAGTAATGTTCTAAGTGTACTACTCTATGGAAGTGAATGCTGGAAAATCATCAAACCATAGAAAACAAGTTGAATTCTTTCCAGACTAAATGTTTACGAAGAATTAGACAAATATTTTGGCCAAACACCATAAGAAATAACATCTTATTGGCAGAAATGCAGATGAAACCACTGACAACAATTATTGAGGAAAGACGCTGGAGATGGTTGGGACATGTGTTCCGAATGACTGACAACTCACTACCAAAAACAGCACTAAGATGGACACCACAGGGGAGCAGAAGTAAGGGTAGACCAAAAGAGACATGGAGAAGAACAACAGAAAGGATGTTGAGCAATAGAGGACTCCTGCTTCGACCCACATTGACCCAAACGAATCTACCGTTGTATAATAAAACATCCACCTATTTTAACCTAAGCTGCCCCCAGAGAAACCACCGCTATATAATAAAGCATCCACCTATTTTAACCCAACCTGCCCCCCCCCCAGAGAAACCACCGCTATATAATAAAGCATCCACCTGTTTTAACCCAACCTGCCCCCCAGAGAAACCACCGCTATATTATAAAGCATCCACCTATTTTACCCCAACCTGCCCTCAAAGAAACCACCGCTATATATATAATAAAGCATCCACCTATTTTAACCCAAGCTGCTCCCAGAGAAACCACCGCTATATAACAAAATATCTACCTTAAAGGCTGGTCACATTCTTGTACGGTGGAAATTTCTCACCAAAGACTTGAAATTTCTCCTCCAGAAGTTACCTGCGACGGCGTTTCCCTGCCTCCACTAGATACATAAAATATATCAACATGATATAATATCTATATATAATATATATATATATATATATATAGATATATATCAATATATAATATCTTTATTAGAAGAATGTTGCGAATCCCCTGGACAGCAAAAATAACTAATGAAGAATGTATGAGAAGAGCTGGAGAGACAAAAAAACCTTGTCAGAAAGATAAGAGAGAGACAATGTACTTTCATAGGACATGCAATGAGAAGAGGGGGCATTGAAAATATTATAACAACAGGAAAAATAGAAGGAAGAAGATCCAGAGGAAGACCAAGAGAAATGATACTGGACAGTCTGACGGGATGGTGTGAGAGGAGATCACCAACTGAACTGATGGCCTGCATGAAGGATCGGGTACTCTGGAGAAGCATAATAGCTAACGCCAGTCGGCACGGCACCTGATGATGATGATGATGATATAATATAGCACAGACCAGTGATAACAATTCTGACGAAAAATAATACTTAAATACTCTTAAGAAAAGAAGTGAACTTGGCGCAAATGTACTTTTTTTTTATTTTATGGTTTGATTCCATGACATCTACAAGTAGGCAAACATCATTTTTACCGGAGAAACAAAATATAAGCCGAAGAAAAGCGTTTCAGAAAAATCAGACAACTAATACAATAAATCTGTTTATTAGGTTTTGTTTTTTTCTTTTGAGACTAGAACTAAAATTACAGTTGTATTGATCGAAAATGTGTTAAGTATACTTTTGTAAATTTGTTCAATCTACGGGAGATAACTGAAACTAAAACGAGACGCCGTGTTAGGCTTGTGCAATGCTGCAGACTATATGGAAATCTAAAAAAACTAAGTATAAATATGAAAGTCAGGATATTTAAGAGTAATGTTCTAAGTGTACTACTCTATGGAAGTGAATGCTGGAAAATCATCAAAACCATAGAAAACAAGTTGAATTCTTTCCAGACTAAATGTTTACGAAGAATTAGACAAATATTTTGGCCAAACACCATAAGAAATAACATCTTATTGGCAGAAATGCAGATGAAACCACTGACAACAATTATTGAGGAAAGACGCTGGAGATGGTTGGGACATGTGTTCCGAATGACTGACAACTCACTACCAAAAACAGCACTAAGATGGACACCACAGGGGAGCAGAAGTAAGGGTAGACCAAAAGAGACATGGAGAAGAACAACAGAAAGGATGTTGAGCAATAGAGGACTCATTTGGGCAAGAGCAGAAAAAAAGGCGAAGGACAGGCATTTGTGGAAAACCCTTGCGGAAGCCCCATGTGCCCTGGGCACTTAAGGTTCAGAGAGAGAGAGAGAGAGAGCCGTGTTTGATTCATGCCCCTTGTAAAATAAACCGGTTTTCGCCTATACATACATAGTATGTTACCAACACTGGAACTGTATGTGTCGATTTGAAGTTGTTATTGTTCTGCCAGCTGAAGTTACAAGTTACAAGAGACATATAACATTTGATGAAAGAACTTACATCCTCTTTATCTTCTCCATAAATAGAGAAGGAAAATAATGAGGCTTTATTAGCTAGAGGAAAACAAAAAAACATTAGATACATTATCTCCAGGAAAATGGGGAAGGAACGAAACTAAGTTAGAATAATTGAGAACATCTAAATATTACTAAGTTTTCCTTTTTTCATTTAAGAAATGTTTAATAATATTTTTTTTTTCCGGGACGATAATTTGGCTTTTACTATTAGTTTTTCACGGTAGGAGAGGAGACTGACTCCAATTATCACGCGGAGACAGCCAGGATTATTATCACGACAAACATCTTGTTAGCTGTAATTCTGTAGATATAATGGTTCCGCGCCAGAACCAACTTTCTTTTTTTTTTAAGGTTGTATACATCTTTCCTTTTCATTTCAGGTCGAGTATTATGTGTAGAAATTCGTATTAATTTCGTCCTCTCTGTTACTGAATATTTCTTCGATATTAACTAATTAATGCCGTCATTTAAGCGCTTACACGTATACGTGCTTCACGTTAACAAGACCACTTGTATTTTCTTCTAAACGTACGTCTTCTATGATATTTTACAACTATCGCCTTGTCTGGTAGGTATTCAGTGCTGATCAATTCCTGGAACAATCCTGGCTTTTTTTTTTTTTTTAGTTTGTGTCGTTGATTATTTATATATTCTCCTCCTCCCTTGTTTCGTTGACTTATTTATATATTCTCCTCCTCCCTTGTTTCGTTGACTTATTTATATATTCTCCTCCTCCCTTGTTTCGTTGACTTATTTATATATTCCCCTCCTCCCTTGTTTCGTTGACTTATTTATATATTCCCCTCCTCCCTTGTTTCGTTGACTTATTTATATATTCTCCTCCTCCCTTGTTTCGTTGACTTATTTATATATTCTCCTCCTCCCTTTTTCGTTGACTTATTTATATATTCTCCTCCTCCCTTGTTTCGTTGACTTATTTATATATTCCCCTCCCCCCACCCTTGTTTTGTTTCTACTTTCCCCTGTCATTTAAAATGTGATATTATTTTTGGATTATCTGCCGGACTGTATTTAATTTTTGTTTGAAACGCTTTCATTTGTATTATATCACCCTGTATATCCGGGACCACTCTCTATTCATGATCCATTACTCTCATATTTTTTCAACATTAAAATACTCCAAAGGACACTCATGAACAACTACAACTAGTTAAATTTATAAGAAAAAAAAAGACTCAAAATGTTCTGGACATGTCACGAGAAGATGGACATGTCACGAGAAGATGGATATATCACGAGAAGACAGAGTTTAAACTTCGTACTCACTGGAAATATCAAGGGAAAAAGAAAGAGAGACAGACCAATGGAAAAATATCTTAGTGTACTGGTCAAGAAGCATGAAAAAAGAAAAAAAAAAGCAGATGAATTAATCCGAAACACCAAGGACCGTGTACGATGGAGAAGATTCATCGCCAACGTCGAACTGCACGGCGCATAACAATAATAATAATCATAATAATAATTATTCCACTTCAGTAATAGTTGGGCACGGAGAATGGGAGAGGGTGGCTTTATCTGTTTTATTAAGAAAAATAATTTTGAACCACCAGGACCACAAATTATTGCTTTTCTTTCACTGTTTCTTTTTCTTTTAACTGAGCCGTTGAAACGTCCCTTCTTTTCCTATACGCCTCTGCTTGTACTTTCAGGGGATGTAACCGGTGTGTGTAACATTTTTTTAGGAAAATATACAGAATCTTTTTCCCGCTGGGAATGCGTTGTAAGTGCACACTTGTGTAAATTACTTAACACACTGAACTTTCCTCTCTTTTCAGTCCAGCGTTATTCACACGTCAACGACCGCGCCTTGTAAATCTTACACTTTCCTCTATTTTCAGTTCAACGTCATTATTTCGTCAACGACCGTTCCTTGTGAATCTTAAACTTCCCTCTATTTTCATTCTATCGTCATTATTACGTCAACGACCTCTCTTTGTAAAGTTTAAACTTCCCTCTATATTTTCATTCTATCGTCATTATTACGTCAACGACCTCTCTTTGTAAAGTTTAAACTTCCCTCTATATTTTCATTCTATCGTCATTATTACGTCAACGACCGCTCCTTGTAAAGTTTAAACTTTCCTCTATTTTCAGTTCAACGTCATTATTTCATCAACCATCGCTGCTTGTAAAGCTTATTTTATATAATTTTATGTAATTTTTTTTTCACTAATGGAAAAGAGTGTTGAACCAAAGTAATCTGCCAACCGCTGTTGTACATGCGCAAATTATTGCTTCACCGACTGTTCCATTAGCCGCTATATCATCAGCAACTACAGGCCTGTATTGTGTCAGCAGCTGGTCAAACAGTTCTGACCTGACTCTCTTTTGAAATGGACACAACCCTCCAGGGAAAGCACAAAAATCATTGGGCCGAATAAACACACAACAAAGACAGGAACAGAATCATTGGGCTGCATAAACACACAACAAAGACAGGAACAGAATCATTGGGCCGCATAAACACACAACAAAGACAGGAACAGAGCAAGGACAGTTGGTCTCAGCAGTCTCGTCGTCGAGTTCAAGGAGGAGAGTGGATTCATTTCTCCAAATCGCAAAGGCAGTTGTGGTTGTATAAGGAAAACAGCATCTAGAAATCATGTTCCCACTTCACCAAAGTAAAAGAGACCTTCACAACACAAGTGACGCTTCTTTTAATAGGAATTTGAAAGAGAAAGGAATATAGGTCGATTCCTCAATCGTTTAAAGACGACTTATGGAAGCTGGACTAAACAACAGACAATCAGTGAAAAAACAACTCCCGACAAAACCAGTGAAAGAAAAACGTTACAAGTCAGAGCAGAAATTTAAAAAAAAATTTTAAAACTTGAGCAAAGAAGAATGAAAAAAAAGAGTAATATCCAGTGATGAATGCAGCCTTTTCGTCCAGGGCTAGCGAAATCAGCATGTTCGTGGGTCACTGGATAAGAAGCAACTGTCACATCGACCGGAGCGTGAAACAGCCAGAAAAGTAGATGTTCTGGGAGTGCTTCAGATATGATGGCGTGGGCACCTTGCAACCACTGGACAGTATTATTTGCTCTGAGCAATACACTGAAGTTCTTCAAAAGAGAATTTTTCCAGTGCTCGAGAAGCGATTTCTTCACGAATCTGCAAAATTTCAGCAAGATTTGGTCCTGTGCCACAAGTCAAAGATGATGAAGAACTCCGTGACCCAGAAGCACAGAAAACTACTAGACTGACCTTGAACCTCTCTGGATCTAAACCCAATAGAGAATATGTGGTCTATTTGCTAGAGTCGTCTTCGGGGAAAGGACTATACAACAAATGAGAAACTCATTCAAGCTATGATTCAAGTCTAGTACAAGGATCCCAGAATCGTTGCTGTCTGTACAAAATTAGTGGACGCCGTGCCAAAACTAATGTTTGTGTATTTCTTCACATGCTGCTAAAAAGCAAAGGGAGGCCACTTTGTGTGCTAAAATGTATGTTGATATATTGTGTGTATCTAAAATATAAAATAAGCGAGCTTTGTAGTTTTCTGAAGCTTGTTTCAGTTAATTTACACAAGAGCGTATATTCTCTGAAGCGCCCACTTGTACAACAGTGTACGGTTTTGTTGTAAAGCTGAAGATGTACATGAGATACAACAAGTTGTGTGACAAACGCATCTAGACAAAGGCACGCTGTGTGACAAACTCATCTAGACACAAAGACAAGCTGTCTGACAGTATGATCTAGATTCAGACACATGTTTATTAAACTCACGAAGCTTAACAGAAAACTGATTCTCTGTTCGAGCCCGCGTGATTTTGATAACAGGCCCGGATGTAGTATCTATAACTGCTTGCACATGTTTCTCCCATTTTAATCAGTAATTAATTTCCTAACACTTCTAGAAATCTGACAATTAATCTTTATCTCTGTCTGCAGAGGGAATTTCCCGTACGGGTTTTTCCCCACCTGAAAAACGTCACTAGCATAAGTGAGATGACTTTTTAACTTTCACAGGATGAATAATTTTCACATTTTGCTGATAATTTTGAAGAGGCTGTACGGAGGCTTGCTTCGTCTGACGTGGTCTTTGTCCATTTCTTCCAAGGCCACGTGACGTATGGGAAGCTCTGTCATGGATGACTTACAAATGTCCTTTTTTTGCATGAGAAACACAGTGTACTCTGCTTCCACAGGGAGTTGGCAATATGGCAGGTGTATGTATATGTGTGTGTGTGTATGGTTCCAGCCCTAAAGACTCTCAGGGAGGCTCGTACAGGATGAGAACAGAATGGCTTGGTGGAAGCGATGTGGGCGGGGAGGGTGTAAGGGGAACGTGTCGAGCGACTGTGAACGGCTGGCAGGAAGTGTGACGTCATAGGTCAGAGAGAGAGAGAGAGAAAGAGAGAGAAAGAGAGAGAGAGGGAAAAAATCAAGGCGGCCATGAGAATTTTCTGTTGGTTGGACAAGCTGAGACCAGGCTTGTGATATAAGGTATTTATCATCGAATTCTCCAGAAGGTTAGCATGCTGAAGATTGTTAGCAAAATATGATTGACCAATCTGAGACTCAACTCAGCGGGAAAAGGCCTGCAGTAAGTTTTAGTATGAAGAAAGATGGCTACAGGCAGTCCACGAAAGGACGACGAGTAGTGAACAGTCTGTAATATAAAAGGCGGTTGTCACCATAGCATATGTGTAATGGAGACAATGTTGTCACCTGATCATGTCTGTAATGTGAGAGACCGTTGTCACCCTAGCATGTCTGTAATGTGTGAGACGGTTGTCACCCTAGCATGTCTGTAATGTGAGAGACCGTTGTCACTCTAGCATGTCTGTAATGTGAGAGACGGTTGTCACCCTAGCATGTCTGTAATGTGAGACAAGGTTGTCACTCTAGCATTTTGTAATGTATGAGACTGTTGTCACCCTAGCATTATGTAATGTGAGAAGGCTGTCACCCTAGCATGTCTGTAATATGAGAGACGATTGTCACCCTAGCATATCGGTAATGTGAGAGAAGGTTGTCACCCTAGCATGTTTGTAATTTGAGAGATGGTTGTCACCCTACCATGTCTGTAAAGTGAGAGAAGGTTGTCACCCTAGCATGTCTGTAATGTGAGAAACGGTTGTCACCCTAGCATGTCTATAATGTGAGAGACGATTGTCACCCTAGCATGTCTGTAATGTGGGAGACGGTTGTCACTCTAGCATGTCTGTAATGTGAGACACGGTTGTCACCCTAGCATCTCTGTAATGTGAGAGAAGGTTGTCACCCTAGCATGTCCATAATATGTGAGACGGTTGTCACCCTAGCATGTCTGTAATGTGAGAGAAGGTTGTCACCCTAGCATGTCTGTAATGTGTGAGAAGGTTGTCACCCTAGCATGTCTGTAATGTGAGAGAAAGTTGTCACACTAGCATGTCTGTAATGTGGGAGACGGTTGTCACTCTAGCATGTCTGTAATGTGAGACACGGTTGTCACTCTAGCATGTCTGTAATGTGAGAGACGGTTGTCACCTTAACATGTCTGTAATGTAAGAGAAGGTTGTCACCCTAACATGTCTGTAATGTAAGAGAAGGTTGTCACCCTAACATGTCTGTAATGTGGGACACGGTTGTCACCCTAGCATGTCTGTAATGTGAGAGACGGTTGTCACCCTAGCATGTCTGTAATGTGTGAGACGATTGTCACCCAAGCATATCTGTAATATGAGAGACGGTTGTCACCCTAGCATGTCTGTAATGTGAGACAAGGTTGTCACTCTAGCATATCTGTAATGTGAGAGAAAGTTGTCACCCTAGCATGTCTGTAATGTGAAAGACGGTTGTCACCCTAGCATGTCTGTAATTTGAGAGATGGTTGTCACCCTAACATGTCTGTAATGTGAAAGACGGTTGTCACCCTAGCATTCTGTAATGTATGAGACTGTTGTCACCCTTGCATTCTGTAATGTGAGAAGGCTGTCACCCTATCATGTATGTAATATGAGAGACGATTGTCACCTGAGCATATCTGTAATGTGAGAGAAGGTTGTCACTCTAGCATGTTTGTAATTTGAAAGATGGTTGTCACCTACCATGTCTGTAAAGTGAGAGAAAGTTGTCACCCTAGCATGTCTGTAATGTGAGAAACGGTTGTCACCCTAGCATGTCTATAATGTGAGAGACGATTGTCACCCTAGCATGTCTGTAATGTGGGAGACGGTTGTCACTCTAGCATGTCTGTAATGTGAGAGAAGGTTGTCACCCTAACATGTCTGTAATGTAAGAGAAGGTTGTCACCCTAACATGTCTGTAATGTGAGAGAAAGTTGTCACCCTAGTATGTCTGTAATGTGAGAGACGGTTGTCACCCTAGCATGTCTGTAATGTGTGAGAAGGTTGTCACCCTAGCGTGTCTGTAATGTGAGAGAAGGTTGTCACCATAACATGTCTATAATGTGAGAGACGGTTGTCACCCTAGCATGTCTGTAATGTGAGAGACGGTTGTCACCCTAGCATGTCTGTAATGTGAGAGACGGTTGTCACCCTAGCATGTCTGTAATGTGAGAGACGGTTGTCACCCTAGCATGTCTGTAATGTGTGAGACGGTTGTCACCCTAGCATGTCTGTAATGTGAGAGAAGGTTGTCACCCTAGCATGTCTGTAATGTGAGAGAAGGTTGTCACCCTAGCATGTCTGTAATGTGGGAGAAATGAGTGCAGCCACGGCGCTTAGAGGACAAACGGATTAAAAACAGCAATAATTATAGTTTTAAAAAATAACAACAACAATAATAAACAATGTACTCAAAGAACGCATATAAAGGCAGCGAGGAAAGGAACTGGTCACCCTACCTCATACGCTGATGACCCAGCATAATGAGGTCTCTAACGCTTCACCCCCTACGGCATTTGAAATGCTATGGGACTATCTTTACTTTTTACTTACTCAAAGAACGTATATTAACAAGTGCACACAAATTTCAAGTACGTTACATAAATAGCTTTCACAGTTTACCGCACTTTGCTGCCATGTGACTGCTGCGTGACCCCCCCCCCCCCACGCTGGATCCGGCAAAGTGATATCCTTGTCTTAAGTGCTCTAATTCAGATGTATCTCGAGAAACAGGAAACAGGGATAAACGCTGATGACAAAATGGCAAACGGCAAAATAAACCAAAAAAAACCCAGGAAGAATAAAGACACTGTAATGGATACTTTAACATGTACAACGTTAAATAATGTCTCGGTGCAAGGCGTTAAAAACGATGATCTTAATTAACACAGGCACCTAATCAATGCATCACAATACGGACCCCTCCTCCCCCCACCCCCACCCCCTTTCCAACTGGTCGCTTCATCTCGATCACAACTTCTTGTGTTTCTCAAAACAGGGTTAAAGTTTACAAAATGGAGGAAAACGATAAGAAAATAGCAAACATGAAAACAAAATAAAAAGCTGAAAATAATTTCAAACAACGAATTCGAAGTATGCAACAAACGCATTTCATATTTTTAATCTGAGTGGTGGAGTGATTAGTGCACTAGTCTCTCGTGGCAAAGGTTGGGGGGGGGGAGGGGTTCGAATCCGGCCAGATGCACCCCAGTCACCCAGCTGTAGAAATGGATACCTGGCTTCTTCTGGAGCTGGGGAAGGAAAGGCAGCCAGGCGTGATACTGACCACATCACCCTCTAGTGTGCTGACAGGTCAAGGAAAATATGGGCATTAACAAAACATCCATATGTGCCTCTAAGGAGAATATGGGCACTAACAAAATATCCCTATGTGCCTCTAAGGAGAATATGGGCACTAACAAAACATCCATATGTGCCTCTAAGGAGAATATGGGCACTAACAAAATATCCCTATGTGCCTCTAAGGAGAATATGGGCACTAACAAAATATCCATGTGTGCCTCTAAGGAGAATATGGGAACTAACAAAATATCCCTATGTGCCTCTAAGGAGAATATGGGCACTAACATCATATCCCTATGTGCCTCTAAGGAGAATATGGGCACTAACAAAATATCCCTATATGCCTCTAAGGAGAATATGGGCACTAACAAAATATCCATGTATGCCTCTAAGGAGAATATGGGCACTAACGTCATATCCCTACGTGTCTCTAAGGAGAATATGGGCACTAACAAAATATCCCTATGTGCTTCTAAAGCACGGCAGGGTTACCTTTGCCTTTACCTTCCGAAAAAACAAGACAAAAATAATTCACATTCTGCGAATCTATTTGCTTCGGTTGTTCTTCTGTTCTCCATGTTATCAACGTCATTTCAGAGTCGTAACTTCGTATTTTCATTTCTCTGCCGTCATTTTTTCTTTGTTGGAGATTACAGCTAGTAAAGACTATATTTAGACACGGAAGGAAACTATTACGTAAGTTTACCAACGAGCGGAAATCCCAGAGTACCGAGCCATGAAAAAGGGGGACTTCGCGAAATTGGACATAAATACGAGACCTTCCTAGAATGCACGTATAAGACATGCTGAGAAGAAAAGCAAGTACTGAAAGCTAGGATAGGCCAGTCGACCTAAAAGCCCAGGATATAAAACTCAGAGCAGGATGTTTAGCTCAAGTGCTCTAGCTTAAGTACAACTCGCAAGCGTATTTCTGGGCGTTCTGTCAAACAGCAGCCGGCGTAAAATCAGTTACAAACATCCGACTTGATAAGCTGACGGGTTGCCTGTTCCCTGGCCCTGTTGTGTCGTACCTCAGCCATGAAGGAAGTCCAGTTATTTCTGAGTGTTGTATTTACAACTGCTTCAGCGGCGCTGGTTGATGGGACCGATGTTGTTCACGGCGGCGACTGCGTTTGTGCTGGCCTCAACATCGTTGGCCTGAATAAAGGTAACGTACGTGTGTTGTTTATGCGGGAAAGCCTAACACTGTGTTCAATCTAAATGCCCTTTAATATGGACATATTGTTCTAGTCGTGTCTTTTCATGCATATCATTGTTTTAATCTAGATTATCACATCCACATTTCACATGCTCAGAACACAGACCCAGATTTCACATGCTTAGAACACAGAAACACATTTCACACTGACAGCTCTGCTTTTTCTCTTCCATGTGTTGTCATTTTGTCTTTTTCAGCAGCAAAATCTAATATTTCCTATTGTTGTAAGGTCCAGATATGTTTTTTAACTTCTGTTGTTGTTGTAGTGGTCCAGATGTGCTCTTGTTTAGGCAATGTTTTTGCTGTAATGGTCCAGACATATTATTTAGGCTCTATTGTTGCTGTAATGGTCCAGAAATATTATTTAGGCTCTGTTGTTGTTGCAATGGTCCAGACATATTATTTAGGCGCCATTGTTGTTGTAATGGTCCAGATATATTATTGTTTAGACTATGTTGTTGTAATGGCCCAAAAATATTATTTAAGCTATGTTGTTGTTGTAATGGTCCAGGCATATTCTTGTTTAGGTTCTGCTGTTGTTGTAATGGTCCAGGCATATTCTTGTTTAGGTTCTGCTGTTGTTGTAATGGTCCAGGCATATTCTTGTTTAGGTTCTGCTGTTGTTGTAATGGTCCAGGCATATTCTTGTTTAGATTTTGTTGTTGTTGTAATGGAGCAGATGTATTCTTGTTTAGGTTCTGTTGTTGTTGTAATGGTTCAGATGTTTTCTTTTTTATGTTCTGTTGTTGTTATGGTTCAGACATGTTCTTGTTTATGTTATGTTGTTGGTGTATTTGTTTAATGCATGTTCTTGTTTAGGTACTGTTGTTGTTGTAATGGTCCAAACATATTCTTGTTTATGTTTTGTTTTTGCTGTTATGGTTCAGACATGTTATTGTTTATGTTATGTTGTTGGTGTAATGGTTCATACATGTTCTTATGTTCCGTTGTTGTTGTAATGGCCCATACATGTTCTTGTTTATGTTCTGTTGTTGTTATTGTTGTAATGATCCAAACATGTTTTTGTTTATGTTGTATTGTTGTTATAATGGCCCAGATATGTTCTTGTTTATATTGTTGTTGTTGTAATGGTCCAGATATGTTCTTGTTTAGATTCAGCTTGTGTTGTAATGATATGTTCTTGCTTAGTTTCTGCTTGTGTTGTAATGGTTAGGATATGTTCTTGTTTAGGTTCTGCTTGTGTTGTAATGGTTAGGATATGTTCTTGTTTAGGTTCTGCTTGTATTGTAATTGTTAAGATTATGTTCTTGTTTAGGCTATGTTGTTGTATTGGTTCAAACACGCTCTTGTTTAGGATCTATTGTTGTTGGACTCGATGTGTTTACTAATTTTCATGCTGTTGTGTTTATTCAACATATTCTTATGCAGATCTTGTTTATGCCTGGGTTCGAAACTCCATTAATGAGCTGTTTTTTTCTTCTGATCTTAAACATTAAAATCAGACAGCTAAAATATTTTGATCATATCAAAAGGTATAAAACAATAATAAAAGTAATACTAGAGAAGAAAAAAAAACAGAAGGAAATTAAAGCAAGGGGTCTGTTGTGAATAGGTTGGTGGACAACATAAAAAGATGGACTGGGTTAAACTTGTCATAGGTTAAAAAAAAAAGTCATAGGACGAGAGAAGAGAAGAGAGGTATCTGCCATGACATAAACATTTGTACGATAACTTAATGGCTCCGTAGCGATGTGTGCTGTGTGGACCATTAATGGCACATATAAATGATGATAATACTTAGGTAAGACCTGGCAGTATACAGGAAAAGAAACAAAAGGTGACCCTATCCAGAATACTGGGAGATGCAAGATGTCTGAGCGGATAGCGCGCTTCTTCTCTTCCAGGAGTCCTTGGCTCGAGTCTCGATCGTTGTCTTACTGTTTTGCTTTCTCTCACATACAAAGTGCCGTGTATTGTTTTTTTTCGAAGGCTAACCATGCAGTACTTTGCCTGTCACTTTCTTCTTCTTCTGCTTTGACCAGCTGTTGAAGTCACCATCTGTCCAAGCCGCTGGGGCTCAAGTGCTGCAGACAAGACAAGTCACCATTCCTCTCTGTTCTTGATCTTCTCTTACCAAATGTCGATTCCAAGAGAGCGTGTATCTTCTTCTAGGCTGTCTCGCTGTCATTGTCTAAGTCTGTCTCTTGGTCTGTCTACTTTCATCACTTCTGCTTCTTTGTTTGTCTATCCTCACCCATTCTCTCTGTACGCCCGAACCACCTCGATCTGTTGTTTTTCTTAAAAGCTGTTATAAGCGGAGAGTTAAACAATGTGTAGGTTTCTGCTGTGTTAATTTACAACTGTTAACCAACGCTGGTTAACGCTTGTAACTTCTAAAACAATAAGTAACGAGTTGAAATGGAGATAAAACGAACCAAAAATGTGATTTAGAGGGAAAACACTTTAGGCAGAGATGGAGGAAAGAAAAACCACACAGAAGATCACATAGAAACAGCAGAGCACCTTAAACTGTTTAGATCATAAGAAATTCTTTCGACGCTTCGTGAGATGAAAGTAATCAAGGGAACCTGACAATCACCAGGAAAATCTAGGGGAAAAGAAGAAGGAGACCTAGAGAAAAAAAATCTCATCGGGGCTGGCCAAGTGGCACAAGAAAAAACAGCAACAGAAATGAAGAAATATTGGGACCCCCCCCCCCCACACACACAAAATAGATAAATCATGATGGCCTTTTCTTTGCAAAAGTATCTAATGGCGATGATGATGGTGATGATGACAAACTTCAGTAACATCACAATAAACGTTATTTTGATATTTAAAAAGTTAATTTTTACAGATGCGATATGAAGCTTAATAAAATTGCTTGCCATAACATATACTTCAGCCACATAGAAAACATATATAACATATACTTCAGCGACACAGAAAACATACGTAATATATACTTCAACCACATAGAAAAATACACAACATATACTTCAACCACATAGAAAACACACATAATATTTACTTCAGCGACATAGGAAACAAACATAATATATAGTTTAGCGACATAGAAAACAAACATAACATATACTTCAGCGACATAGAAAACAAACATATATAATTTAGCGACATAGAAAAAAGCGTAACATATACTTCAGCGACATAGAAAACAAAAATATTTCCGCAGGAGTGAAAACAATCGTAACATATAGTTTAGCAACACATAAAACAAAAATAATATTAGCGACATAGAAAACAAACGTAGCATATTTAGTGAAATAGAAAATAGACATAGAATATATTTTAAGGACATAGAAAACAAACATAACATATATTTTAGCGACATAGAAAATAAACGTAACATATGAATGACATAAACTAAATAATGTTAGATGAACATGAACTCTATCTGCGATATTTACTACAGCTGGATTCTCGAACTCTGAGTTTGTAACAATGATGAAAGGAGAATGTGTTACAGTTACTGGAGTTAACGTGACTGCTGATGGCAACAGATGGTTTGAGATGAAGAACAATGAGAAGGTAAACTACTAGTTAAAAGATAACATATACGAAACGTTGTAGCTCATATAACGCGTGTTTGCTGTCATGTCTTTACTGTTGCTGTGACACTAAGGAAGACTGGCACTTACAAGAAGACCAATAAAAAAAAAAAAGCTGAGTGTTTGTTGGTTTTTTTTATCAGTTTTTCGAGTTTTTATCTATTGTTTTTTTTTTTGTATGTGATCCCGAAAAAAGACTTTTTTCTGAAATATTGGATTGTTGTATGTTTTTCATGTATATGTGCTCATCTTACTTTCTGTCATTCTTGTTTCTGCCACTTTCCTCGCTCTTTCTATTTTTTTTTTTTTTTGTGTGTAAAACTGAACCACACCCATACACCTGCCTTCATTACTTACCAGTTTTACCGCAGCCGTCATTTCTCTTATCTCTCAGCAATCCCCAGTACAGGCCTAGCCCACTAACAGGCCTGGAGTTACTTAAGTTCCCATGGAACGTCATGTTACCTGCGTAAAGAGTTTTACCAAATATCTCAGATTGTTCTGTGTTGATATTCTCTGTCTAGTTGTCTTCGGCGTCTGCTAGATATCTTGGTCTCGCCGTTACCAAACACAGTACAAGCATGGGCCCGCCTAACGTCCACGATACTTTCTGTGAAATAGAACGTTATGTGATGTGGACGTTGTGCGAACAACATATTACGAGTACATACTTAGCAAACCCATATGAAATAATGTAGTGCCCTTCTACTGACTGCGTACTGTGCGTGTGCTGCCTGTGAGAAGCTGTTGAGGTCACCATGTCCGGTTTACATCCTAATTTCTGATCAGAAGTTTAAAATTCTGTTAACTTTATGAGGCCAGGGACGTACAGTATATCCAGATGGACGTTGTCCGAGTGAACGTTATTCGGCGCTGGCACAGTGGTTAGGCGGACCTGAAAATAAGAGAGAGTGGCTATAGGCTAGACTTATGGTTCAGCGTGAACAATAAGATAGAATTCTTGGAAAGAAAAGCTGCCGAGGAAACGATTGGCCCCAGGATAGTCTTGAGACTCTAAACACCACATTCACTGAGAGGACATCCTGGCTAGACTTTAAGACATTTTCAGACTGAGTATGCTGATTATCAAGAGATCGATGTCCTGCGAGAGGAGAAGTCTTACCGAAGGATTAAAAGACAGATTTTAGCTTATATCTTGAATGTCATATGGAGAGAAATGTCATGATAAATGCCAACACATCTTGGATATCATATGAAGAGAGACGCCATGACATATGTCAACATATTTTGGATATTATTTGAAGAGAGATGTCATGATATGTCAACACCTATCAGATATTGCACAAAGAGAGATGTCATAATACATGTCAATATATGGAAACAACAAATATTTTAAGGATCACAGAGAAAACTATTTCTGTCTGGTGTTTCTATCTTTTATTTCATCATTTTGTTTCTACCTCTTGTTTCAACTTTTTGTTTCTACCTCTCATTTCTATCTCTTATTTCAGATTTTTGTTTATACCATTTGTTTTTACCTGTTATTTCAAATTTTTGTTTCTACCTCTTGTTTCAATCTCTTATTTCAACTTTTTGTTTCTACCTCCTTGTTTTTACCTCTTGTTTGTATCTCTTATTTCAACTTTTTGTTTCTACCTCTTGTTTGTATCTCTTATTTCAACTTTTTGTTTCTACCTCTTGTTTGTATCTCTTATTTCAACTTTTTGTTTCTACCTCTTGTTTGTATCTCTTATTTCAACTTTTTGTTTCTACCTCTTGTTTCTATCTCTTATTTCAACTTTTTGTTTCTACCTCTTGTTTCTACCTCTTATTTCAACTTTTTGTTTCTACCTCTTGTTTTTACCTCCTATTTCAACTTTTTGTTTCTAACTTTTGTTTTTGTCTCTTATTTCAGTTCCTTTTTACCTCTTGTTTCTGCCTCCTATTTCAACTTTTTGTTTCTACCTCGTATTCTGCATTGTTTCTCTCTTGTCTCTCTTGTGTGTGTGTGTGTGTGTGTATATATATATATATATATATATATATATATATATATATATACACACTTTTGTGAAAGAAAATATCGCTTGAAGTATCAAAGAGAACATCAGAGTCAGAACCGTCACTCAGTTGTTTTATAGATTTCTTTCTTCGCTAAGTATCATCAAGGCTGGGGATTTATGAGCCATTAAACATTTCACTGAAGCTATTTTTGATCATTTAGTACCAGGAAGTGTAATCTGTAGGAGTGGCTGCACTTTGGTGACTATGAGATGAAGTAAGTGCAGGCAATTTCCTGTTGCCAAGTATTTCATAAACAGGCAATTTTCCAGTGCTGTGATTTACAGTGAAGAGACAAGTGTTTTGGGCTCTGATTTATAGTCAAGACCGTTTAAAAGAAGATCTTATTTTTAACCTGCGTACAAAGTGATTCATCACGGCTGTCTGTTGTCATGTGACCTATCATCCGCTCAACCTATCTCTCTTGAATGACAGCTTGAAGACAGCCTCGATGTTGAGCTTGTTTCAGTGAATGTGGTGTGTGATGAGTCAGAGATATCCAGGGTCGTGACCTGTTCTTTATGTAATGACATGTTACATTTAATGTCATGAAACAGTCAAAACATCCCTAAGTGATCAAATGTCATACACTAAACATCCCTGAGTGGCCAAGTGTCATACAATAAACATCAGTAAGTGACCAAGTGTATTAAAATAGACATCAGTAAGTGACCAAGTGTCATACAATAGACATCAGTAAGTGACCAAGTGTCATACAATAAACATCAGTAAGTGACAAAGTCTAGACATCAGTAAGTTACCAAGTGTCATGCAATAGTCAAAACATCAGTTAATCAATCAAGTGCTGTGCTGCGTGGCGAAGGTGATCATTTCTCTCCACAATTCCCTGTCTTTAGACTTGATTATGAGATCCGCCGGTGACTTTCTTCATAGCCACACTGACATTTCCATGGCCTCCATTTGAAAACATCACTAAATGACCAAATGTCATGTATGAAGAAACACAAGTTATAAATCAGTTCTTAACCATTTTTGACACTTACAGACCACATCCAGCCACTTACAATGGATTGCCCAGCATGCACCCATACCTTTTAATTAGACTATCAAAATCATCATCGTCATTATCATCATCATCAGTTCTTTCAAGTACTCAGTACTTTACATCATCCTTCCTCTTATCTCCTCTTAAGTGGAGATGTAGTTGGAGTGCTGGGGTCATATGTGTGGCCTCCATGATTCTCATGCCATAATTCTTGAGTGTTTTTGAAGCTCCATCTTTTCCAGCATCTTCCTCTTGATCTGTGTCTTGCAGTTCTTTTGTTGAAGACTGTCACAGCAAGCTGTATTGCGTCAATCTCAGAGTGTCACAGCAAGCTGTATTGCGTCAATCTCAGAGTCTCACAGCTAGCTGTACTGCGTCAGTCTCATTAAGTGGCCAAACCACTTATTTTTTCTGTATGTTGTAGGCGTTGTGTAGTTTCTACCAGTTGTCTTATGTCATAATTTCTTAACTTATCTCGTCTAGTGATGCTTTCTGCCTTTCTTAGGCACCTCATTTCACTTGTAGATATTTTATTTTACTTTTTCTTGGTTGGTGCCTATGTCTCGGATTGGTAGTAAAATGTTGCTATAAATATGCTAAGTATCATTTTGAAAGATGTCAATAGCTTGCTTTTACTTTATATATGGATAACTAGGAACCGAACATTTGAAAAAAAAATGTTATAATAAAACAACTTAAAATAAAAATATTCTAGATATCTTGTCCCATGCCCCTACCACTTTATCCCAGTACCCCAAAAGGTTACAGTTATCCCTGGTTAATACCTGCATTATATGTTCCATGACCAATTAGATTCTTTCTTTTCATGTTGATGTCCATAGGGTTAAAGTCTTGTTACATTGTTCAGTCCTTTTGCAGCAATTTTATTCTTTCATTTTGTTTATAAATTACAAAACTGTGTAGAGTTTATTTGTCTTCTGTAGCATTTTTTTATCTTCTTTTAATTGTTTTGTTTATTTGCTCCATGTGATTTGATTGGTTGAAATCTTTTATTTTGTAGACACTGTGGATCGCTGATCGTCTTCTGCCATATTTTATGCCATGTTGTAAGTAACTGTTTCTGTCCTTGCTGCGTGTTTAGCTACCAAATGATTGAAATTAACTCAAAGAGATTAGTAGAAAGTTAAACCTAACATCTGTATCTTGTATATAGATACTGGCATAGATGCTAGACACATAGATTAGACCAGTTGTCTTGTATGGATCAAAAACATGGAGCACTACAGCTACAGATCTTTGAAAACAGAATCTTGAGAAGAATTTTTGGATCAGTTAAAGATCCTATTTCATAAGAATGGAAGATTAGAAATAACAAAGAAATACACACTCTGTTATATTCTCCACTTATAACTACCATTATGAAAAACAATACGCCGAGATGGCTCAGACATTTGGAGAGGACAGACAAGAATAGATGGACGAAAACAGGCTTATACAGAAGTGATAAACAGAGACACACCAAGAGGCAGACCAAGACAATGGTGGCGTGACAACCTGGAAGGAGACCTACGAGCCCTCTGTGTGCCATTTGGCAGGAGAAGACTAAGAAGAGAGAAATAGAGACAACTCTTGTCTGCAGCAATGAGCCTCAGTGACTAAGAAATCTGAAAGGATGCATTAAACCTAGCATAGATCTTTAAAAGTGTAATGGTTACTTGAATTACTATGTGGATGGAAAATATATGATTGAAAGTAGCCAATGTATGAAAGCTGAACAAGAGACTATCAGACACTGTTCTCAAGGTCAGTGAAACTCTTTCTTCTGTCCTGACAGTGCCGGTGAGCACAGAACTACTTGTACCAAAAGATTTCCACTTTTCACAGTCCTTTACCATCTTCTTTGTGCCAGTTTGCATCGTCATTTCTTTGTTCACCAGATTTTTTCTGCTGTTCATCTCCATGAGTCTTTGAGGAGTCCTATACTTCTTTTACCATGTGGAGTTCACTTCAGAGCTGTTTTTGGCAAGGATTCGTCCGTCATTCTCATAATGTGGTCAGTCCATCGCAGCCTCTTCCTTTCAATCATTGTCAATAACGATCTCTTGTCTGTCTTGAAAAGACAATGTCTTCTGCTTCAGAAACTCACTACTGCATTATTTGAGAATAACAGGGAAGTAGGAATATTTATAGCCCTTTGGTGGTGGATTATATCAAGAAGCCTGGTTTTGAGATCTTCTCCAGGAATACAAACAAACTGCTTCATATCCAACTCAGTGCCTGTTTCAGTGTTTTGGCCATGGCGTCAGTTGCAAGATTCACAATCTCCAGGCCATTAACAAGGAGCCAATCATGGAGCATTCAGCTCACCCTAGCTTGGACTAACAAATACATGTTTATGTTAATTTATCTGTAAATTTAACACATAAATGTAAATGTTAACTTCCCTGTAAATTATATGTCCACAAATATGATATTATATATTGAAAATCATTGTAGCTTCTGATGTCTCAACTGGCACATGCTCAGCACTGCAGAAACAGCTGGCATGTGCCATCTTGAACAACCCCAACATCATCTTGGCAACGGCTCACCAGTCTGGTAAAACAGACAATGCGTTCGCTCTGAACAACATTAGGGACATGTGCAATGGTGGTCAGGCATCCAGATCTAGGTATGTCAAGAGAGTGTGGGGGAGGGAGGGAATGGGAATCATTAAAACAGATTAGTAGAGTAAAGTGAACTCATGCTGGCTCTGCCATTATCGCAGATGGACAACCACTGGATCCAGCTGATATTGTAAATGCGCTTAGAGAGATAGACAGAGTGGAGGACTTCGAGAGCAGTGAAGGTAATCACTGCTTAGATTGAAGGAGCTGGGAATACAGATCGGCATGGCAACCAACACAGGACAGGCCCTATCAGGCGCAGGATGATAATGGATATGCTGAGGGATGGGGGGGATCTGAGCACCTGTGGACATGTCTGAAGTGCGGTAATGATGATGATCATCCAGACCATAAACCCTAAATCAGTTCCCAACTCATATCCACTTCCAAAATGCTATCTGACATGGCTGCACCAAATGTGGCCATTCATTGACTAGTGTTGTTGATGATGATAATGATGATAATGATGGTGACAATGATTTGAGTGCAATGATGATGATGATGATGATGATGATGATAGTATTGATTATAATGATGGTAATGATGAGGTGATGATATGATGGGTCGAAGATGATGATAACAAACAATTTTTTAAAAAAGACACATGTAAAGATGGCTCCTGTCTTCCTGTTCACCTCTTATCATTGACCAAAGTTTGAACAATAAACTGTTCTAAGTATCATTAAATGTATTATCCCATGATAATGATCCTCTGTATAAAAGAGCCATCTTCTAGTTTTACTCCTCTCCAACTTCTTCTCATTTGCTGTAACTACACTACATTGGACATTATTACTCAAAGCCTTTACTAAATAATCATGATATTCTTTTTTATGATGAGTCAGTTACAGTCAACGCTTATGATAATATGGATAACAATGTCATATATAACACTTCTTACATCTTACATCCTTCCTGTGCCATTAAATGCCACATAGGGCTCGCATAGTTGTTTGCCAAGTTTTCCTGTTCTCGGGGAGTCTTTCAACTTCATCAAGGGATGTTATTCCCACTAAACTGGCTTCTCTTAACAATGTCCTCTTTAGAGTTTCGCATGGTCGACCTCTTTTTCTTCGGCCTGTTGTGCTCCACTTGATAGCTTGTTTTGGTATTCTTACATTCCAAAATCCGTTTTTGGGTATGCTTTTGGGGCTGATGAATTTTTTATCGTTGTCAACTGTGTGCAGAGTTGGTGACCTTGATGTTCGGTTACAACTGTTACGAGATTCCATAATGGCAGGGTTTTTCCCCATCTAGAGTCGCCACTAGATGGGTCTCATGATGAGGTTGTTTCTCTCATGTAGACAGCATGTGTAAGGCTGTGATAAGTTTCTAAGTTTCTCTCATGTAGACAGCATGTGTATGGCTGTGATAAGTTTCTCTCATGTAGACAGCATTTCCCACAGGAACAGAGTCAAGACAGCTTCCATTTTGCAGCAACACAGCCTCTATTGTACCACTTCATAAAGTCAAACAAACCCCATTGCCAACTGATACCTATGTCAAGTACCTCCTAAACAAGAGACAATAGGCAAATTTCATTGCCATGTTTGTGTTCAGCACATCGAAATTAATAATGACCAGTAGTTTTATTTCATGGGTAAATCATGTGTTTCAACAGTGTAATCTGCAGAACTTGTCCGCTGTGCAGCTAAGGAAATCTACAGTTAAATTCATCATTCACTGATTTTAACACTTGTACTTATTACAAGGTATGTTAAAATTCATTTATTCATTCCTTTGCATGTCCCTTGCGGAACTTTGCCTCCCAAACAGCACTCCTGTAGGCCTCTCGGTTGTGAGCAAGATGGCCTGCTGCTGCTGCATCCATTTCCAGATCATCAACGATGTCTTGCAGCCATCTTCGTTTCGGTCTTCCTCTTTTTCTTTTTCCCATTATGTATCCTTCCAATACGGTCTTCTCTAAATTATCATGACGTTTAATGTGGCCAAAATATTTAAGTTTTCTCTCTTTAATCCTCTTTACTAGCCAGCCTTCTTCAATATTAAGCTCTTGTAGTATAGATATATTTGTTCTTTTTTGTGTCCACGATATTTGGAGAACTCTTCTATAGCATTTACATTCAAAGGCATTTATGTGCTTCTTATGAAAGTTAATATTTCTTGCTTTTTTACATTATGTTAACGTTATGGAAAAATACAGGCCTAACACTGTGTTCCCCAAGATGCCTAAGTGGCATGGAAACGGGAATTTTACCTTTTACCTAACATTATGAAAGTGAATATTTCTTGCTTTTTGGCCTATGTTAACATCATGGAATTGAATTTTTTTTTTTTTTAGCTACTCTTGTAAGGAATGTGAAAGTGGTGCTCCAGGAGGGTCTGTATGTATCT
The DNA here is from genome assembly GCA_009760885.1 of Achatina immaculata. NCBI lineage: Eukaryota > Metazoa > Mollusca > Gastropoda > Stylommatophora > Achatinidae > Lissachatina > Lissachatina immaculata. Next base: position 36,111,051 of record CM019706.1, read on the forward strand.
CATCATCGGTCCTCAACTATGTCATCACTCTTGGCAACGGAGGACGTGTCAGGGTAAGATAACTGTGTCAAAATCTTCCTCTTCTACCTTTACCTTTCATGTTCTAGGTCATTTACAAGAAGATACAGGCTGCCTCCATGTCACCCATAGTCAGAAGGAGGACTTGCATCCACGCTCTTCTTCTGCTTAGGTGTGGGACAGAAGGTTGTTGGGTTCATGATCCCGCTATAAACTGAGGTCTCCACACTCGATACTCCTAGCAATGATGGGCACCGAACTGGATAGTGAGTGGGCCCCAGTGGGGTTCAGTGATTCCAGACTTCTTAACGCAGTCCACGACTCTGGTAAAGACACCAGATTAATGTAACAGAATTACTTTGTTCCAGAAATATTCCTTGAGAAAGAAACATGAAGCTCTCCCCAAGTGTGGTTGCTGTCACTGACAACTGCAGCATCTCTCCAGGACAACCATCTTTGTCTAACAACCATCTTGGTCTAACAACCATCTTGGTCTAACAACAATATTTGTCTAACAACCATCTTTGTCTAACAACCATCTTGGTCTAACAACCATCTTGGTCTAACAACCATCTTGGTCTACAGTCTACAACAAGTACCTGGAAGACATTGTGATGAAGACACATCATTCATGTTATTGGAAAACTTTAAAATCAGATAGCATTCAGAACATAGCTTCTTTCATGATGGAGTAAGTCAAGTAAATCTGCTCAGCAAACAGTGACATTATATAACACAGTGAATGAAGAATACAGATTCATTACTTCAAGTCTCAGTTAGTTGCAACACACACACATACTAGCACAGTACAGTACTGTGTGGGCAAGACTTGTAAAGTACTAACTGTCAATCTGTTGTAGTCCCTACACTTTATCTTTATCTAGTACAGACATTCTGTCAATCTGTTGTAGCCCATACATTTTTTATATTTATCTAGTATTGACAGTCTGTCAATCTGTTGTTGTCTGTACATTTTATATTTAACTAGTACTAACTGCCACTTTGTTGTAGTCCCTACATTTTATCTTTATCTATTACTGATAGTTTCTCAGTCTGCTGCAATCCTTACTTTTTATCATTATCTGTCTGGTATCCAATGTAATCCACACATTTTATCTTGATCAAGTACTAAGTACTTATTAGTCTGTCTTAGTCCATACAGTTCAGTGTTATAAAGCACTGAGAACCTTATCTGTCAGTGTACTCCTTAAATTATATCTTAATATATCAAAGCCCAACGTTCTACTGTAACTCTTGCACATTTCTGCAACAGATACTGAGAAAAAAAAAACTTTTCACAAATATCATTGAAAACAACAGAAAATAACTCAAGAAAGTAACTCAAATCCAGAAAATAACCCGAATCCAGAAAATAACCCAAATGGTAATAAACCTTTCCTTTTCTAACTTTAGGTGAATGAGCTAGCTGGAGCCTGCCATACGTGTAAATCTAAACATTACCTGGGACTGGCTGTTGACCTGGATCATGGACCCAGGTTTAACGAGTACATAAAGACATGTCGGTGAGTACCGTCAGCTGCTGGCTAAATGTTATTAACCCTTTGACGGTTGGAAAAAAAAAACCAAAAAAACTTCTGAATCACCAGATATAGATTTTTAAAAAATTACTTTCAACATAAATTTATTGGACAGGTATTGAAATATGAAAATGTGTTATGTTACTATCTTCTTCTTCCTCCTTCGAATTCACACTTAAAAGGGCATTGGCTGCGTTGCAACATGATTTGCAACTAGTGTATGATAGCTGCACCTTTCATCCCGATATATCCCTGTTTTGGCATGCCATATTCTTGTTTAGAACCGGGTATGCTCCTTACTAACCCTGTCTGGTAACAAAACTAATAGACTGCTACAGAAACAGAAACAAGGGAAATAACAAATGCTGGTGGAAGGAGAAATGCTTATCAGGAAACTCCGAATGACTGACAACTCACTACCAAAAAAAGCACTAAGATGGACACCACAGGGGAACAGAAGTAAGGGTAGACCAAAAGAGACATGGAGAAGAACAACAGAAAGGATGTTGAGCAATAGAGGGCTCACCTGGGCAAGAGCAGAAAAAAAGGGAAAGGAGAGGCATTTGTGGAAAACCCTTGCGGAAGCCCCATGTGCCCTGGGAACTTAAGGTTCAGAGAGAGAGAGATGCTTCTTACTGTTTCCATCCGTATTCACTAGGGCAGGCTATGGTCTGTTACCAGGGGCATCCACGTAGAGTTAAAATATGGTCTTTGTTGGCTGTGGTTCACTAGACCAGATGCAAGCAATCAGCTACGGGTCACCGGCCACTATCTCATTCACTTTGGGTGCTTAGTCCTCCCCGGGGAATATGTGTTATGTACTTTAGGACTCATTTATCTCTTACTGTCCACTACCTTATTCTCGTTTATTTATGTTTCGAAAAACAACATTTGCATACCAGATAATTCTGGGAAGATAAATGCGGCCAAGAGTGATACTGACCACATCACACTTTTATGTGCTGAAAGTCTTGGAAATACGGGGTTAACATCATATCCCCGATATGCCATAATGGCATGGAAACGGGTATTTTATCTACCCCCCCCCCTCTTTTTTTACAGCATTTAGTACTTTCAACGAGCATCGCTTCAAAGTAACCTACTACAAGACTGGCCAAGGATATCTATTCTTCAACTTGTAAATTGTCAGACTTTGATCTCTTTGAAACTGCCCAGTAATGTTCGATGCGGCTGATGACATGGTGATGTTGGAGCACCTAGGGAATGTCAGATGGGGAGCTGCATAAAGTGGCTTGCTAGAAGACAAGGGTGAGCCAATAATACAGGCTTCTCTGTAGGCTCCACTTGTCATGGCAAGTAAGACAGGAAAGTACAGCGGGGTTAGGCTCGTGGACTCTGAACTTCTGAGGAGAAAGTACAGCGATGTTATGCTTTTGGTCTCTGAACTTCTGATGGGAAAGTACAGCGATGTTAGGCTTTTGGACTCTGAACTTCTGATGGGAAAGTACAGTGATGTTAGGCCTTTGGTCTCTGAACTTCTGATGGGAAAGTACAGCGATGTTAGGGTTTTGGTCTCTGAACCTCTGATGGCAAATTACAGTGATGTTAGGCTTTTGGTCTCTGAACTTCTGATGGGAAAGTACAGCGATGTTAGGCTTTTGATCTCTGCACCTCTGAAGGAGAAGAATGGTGCCATAGTCTCATGGACTCTGAACCTCTGAAGGAGAAGAATGGTGCCATAGACTCATGGACTCTGAACCTCTGAAGGAGAAGAATGGTGTCAAAGACTCATGGACTCTGAACCTCTGAAGGAGAAGAATGGTGCCATAGACTCAAGGACTCTGAACCTCTGAAGGAGAAGAATGGTGCCATAGACTCATGGACTCTGAACCTCTGAAGGAGAAGAATGGTGTCAAAGACTCATGGACTCTGAACCTCTGAAGGAGAAGAATGGTGCCATAGACTCAAGGACTCTGAACCTCTGAAGGAGAAGAATGGTGCCATAGACTCATGGACTCTGAACCTCTGAAGGAGAAGAACGGTGCCATAGACTCATGGACTCTGAACCTCTGAAGGAGAAGAATGGTGCCATAGACTCATGGACTGTGTTATAAACAGCTCTATCCTTGTCCCCATTATGATGCTCGACTGATGTTTTCTGAAACATAACTCTCCAGATAGATCTTATCTTACTTTCTACATTTAAACTTACATTCCCTTCTACTGGAAGATCTTTAACATGACGTCTCTATCACATTTCAGGACATAACAATTACTTTAAACTGTTCACAGAAACATGGGAGGTGTGGCTCTGGATGAGAGTAACCATATCCACTGCCAGTTCAACAGCTAAAGGGAAATAATAACCACAAGGGGACAAGATGATACTACTATCATCGACGATATCACGAGACGATCCTGAACCTCTATCATCATCATCATCATGTGCCAGGGAAGCTTTACTGAAAATGTAATGGGATACTGCTTTCACAGTGCACGCAAACAAGCTACTTCATGTTCATCTGTTTCATGTTGTCCACTCATCTGATTAGTTCTTGTCCACTTTCTCCACACTTCCATCTCCCAAGCACACAAAGTCCCTGTAGTAGGGCTGTCAATATTTAGTATCATGTCTTTTGGTATGACCTACATACAGATGTTATCTCTGCCTCCATTATTTATCTTGTCAATTTTTTTTTTGCAAGTCTTTCTACAGCCCAATAATGTTTTGAGTATTTTTATTTCATATTATTTCCTGTGAAGTTTGCATGTTGCTTCCAGGTCACGATGCTGTGGGGCTGGGAAGACAGCATGCATCTTCTCCATCTTTGGTCTTCCAGTGTAGACCCCTGTACCTATATCTTGAGCCAGGGTAGAGCCCTGTACCTATATCTTGAGCCTGGGTAGAGCCCTGTACCTGTATCTTGAGCCAGGGTTGACCCCTGTACCTATATCTTGAGCCATGGTTGACCCCTGTACCTATATCTTGAGCCAGGGTTGACCCCTGTACCTATATCTTGAGCCTGGATAGAGCCCTGTACCTATATCGTGAGCCTGGGTAGAACCATGTACCTATATCTTGAGCCTGGATAGAGCCCTGTACCTATATCTTGAGCCTGGGTAGAGCCCTGTACCTATATCTTGAGCCTGGATAGAACCATGTACCTATATCTTGAGCCAGGGTAGACCCCTGTACCTATATCTTGAGCCAGGGTTGACCCCTGTACCTATATCATGAGCCTTGGTAGACCCCTGTACCTATATCTTGAGCCAGGGTTGACCCCTGTACCTATATCTTGAGCCTGCGTTGACCCCTATACCTACATCTTGAGCCTGGGTAGACCCCTGTACCTATATCTTGAGCCAGGGTTGACCCCTGTACCTATATCTTGAGCCAGGGTTGACCCCTGTACCTATATCATGAGCCTGGGTAGACCCCTGTACCTATATCTTGAGCCTGGGTAGACCCCTGTACCTATATCTTGAGCCAGGGTTGACCCCTGTACCTATATCTTGAGGCTGGGTAGACCCCTGTACCTATATCTTGAGCCAGGGTTGACCCCTGTACCTATATCTTGAGCCTAGGTAGACCCCTGTACCTATATCATGAGCCTTGGTAGACCCCTGTACCTATATCATGAGCCTGGGTAGACCCCTGTACCTATATCATGAGCCTGGGTAGACCCCTGTACGTATGTCTTGAGCCAGGGTTGACCCCTGTACCTATATCTTGAGCCAGGGTTGACCCCTGTACCTATATCATGAGCCTGGGTAGACCCCTGTACCTATATCTTGAGCCTGGGTAGACCCCTGTACCTATATCTTGAGCCAGGGTTGACCCCTGTACCTATATCATGAGCCTGGGTAGACCCCTGTACCTATATCATGAGCCTGGGTAGACCCCTGTACCTATATCTTGAGCCTGGGTTGACCCCAGTGCCAGGTGGTTGGAGGGAAAAAAATGATGTCCCACTGGGGAATCAAACTTTGAATCTTCTGGTCAAGAGATGAGTACATTAAGATCTACAACATCAAGATGAGTACATTAAGATCTACAACACCAAGATGTGTACATTAAGATCTACAACACCCAGATGAGGACATTAAGATCTACAACACCCAGATGAGCACATTAAGATCTACAACACCCAGATGAGTACATTAAGATCTACAACACCAAGATGAGTACATTAAGATCTACAATACCCAGATAAGTACATTAAGATCTACAACACCCAGATGAGGACATTAAGATCTACAATACCCAGATGAGGACATTAAGATCTACAACACCACAGTAAAATTGTACTTTACTTTTGTCTATGAAACACTTCTAGAAACTATTGAATAAATTTATTTCTCATCTGTATTTTCTATTGTGCATTAGCACATGGGTACTTTGTTTAGAAATGCACTGCTGTAAAACCAACAATTGTTGAAGCTTTGTTTTACCGTTATTGTTATCTTGTCCACAGCAGACATTTGCGCGAGCAGACGTGAACATTAATTATTATTATTCTATGCCCTGCAGGACAGCATTGCTGACCATACTTCTCCATCATGTGTGATCCTTGGTGCTTCCTTGGTGCTTCTATTTTTCCATGCCAATTCCTCAGTCCACTGGGATATTTTTCTCCTGGCCTTCCTCTTTTCCGTTTTCCCTTGAATTTTCCAGTCATTACTAGGTTCTCCAACTTCTGTCTTCTCACGTCTTTCATCTTATCATTTTAATTTGTTTTTCTTTTTGTCCAGAAACTTCTCTGAGAACCTCTTCATTTGCTTTTCTGCTTGTCTAGAGTACTTGTTCCATCTTTCTCCAGAACCACGCCTCTGTGTATTACAATGCTATATAGAGGCAGTATTGCTATATAGAGCCAATATTGCTATTTAGAGCCAATATTGCTATATAGAGCAATATATCCATACTACAAGAACTTAATATTGAAGAAGGCTGGCTAGTAAAGAGGATTAAAGAGAGAAAACTTAAATATTTTGGACATATTAAACATCATGATAATCTAGAGAAGACCATCTTGGAAGGGTACATAATGGAAAAGACTGTGTACGATAACTTCCTCTATTGTTTCATTATATATGTACAGACTGTACGATAACTTCCTCTGTTGTTTCATTATATATGTACAGACTGTGTATGATAACTTCCCTTATTGTTTCATTACATACGTACAGACTGTGTACAATAACTTCCTCTATTTGTTTCATTACATATGTACAGACTGTGTACAATAACTTCCTCTATTTGTTTCATTACATACATACAGACTGTGTACAATAACTTCCTCTATTTGTTCCATTACATATGTACAGACTGTGTACAATAACTTCCTCTATTTATTTCATTACATACATACAGACTGTGTACGATAACTTCCTCTATTTGTTTCATTACATACGTACAGACTGTGTACGATAACTTCCTCTATTATTTCATTATATATGTACAAACTGTATACTATAACTTCCTCTATTTTGTACATAGAAAGATTTTTTTTCTTTACGTATTTTGTCTGGAAACAAGAAATTGTGAGGTGGATCCTACTGCTGTGCTGTGATTTTGTTACTGTTAACGTAAACAGTAAACTTTATTATTTCTTTTCTATTAAATAAATGTTACCATTCATTGTGATACATTCAGTGTTACTTACTGCAGACATTTTGTCTGTTGTACAATAGCGATACACTCATTTTTACTTTCTGCGGAGACTTAAACTATTTATTCAGAAGGGTGTAAACAACAAAGCGTTAGAGTAACATAGAGAAGATTAGCTTTGATGAAATGCTGACAAAGCAGTTTAGAACTGAGATAAACATTGTAACAGAATGACTGTCAGTCAACCTTCCAACTACTTGGACATCTGTTACTCAACTGGCCTTCTCTCTTTCTCGCTCTCTCTCTCTTGTTTTTCCCTCCCACACTCTCTCTCTTCCTCTCTCTCTCTCGGTTTAGCTTTCTCGCGCACTCTCTCTGTCTCTCTCACTTTAGCTCTCTCTACATTTTTCAGTCTTTCTCGCTCTCTCTCTCATTCACTCTATGTCTCTCACTCTCTTTCACTCTCTTACTCTCTCACTCTCTTTCACTCTCTTACTCTCTCACACTCTCTCTTTCTTTCTCACTCTTTCTTGCGTCTCTCTCTCTCTTTCTCTCACTGTCTCTTGCTCTGTCTCTCATTCTCTCACTCTGTTGGTCTCTCACTTTCTCTCACTCCTTCTTGCTCTCTGACTCTCTCACTCTCTTTCAGTCTCTTGTTCTTTTTTTCTCACATCTTAATTACTCTTTTGTTGTAGTTTTTCGATGCTAAACATGCATATAGCTTAACACTTCAGAAAAACACGTGACAAATCCTGTATACAAGGGACAGCAGCTGCCACGCGTGGGACTGGCCCATATTCACGTACAAGCTGTCTGAAACATTAAATATAATATCATGTATGACATAACACCTACATATAAGTGAGAACTTGCGGTACCTGTGTCACTTCCTCTTTGATCGAAAACTGCGTGGAAAAAGAACACACAGAAGAATTACTGCAAGTAGTAGCCTCTTGGTATTTGAGGAAGTAAAGCACATATTTAGGCAGCAAAGTGGATAAATACGGGGGGAAAGGAAAAGGATGTTAAAGCTAGAATAACCAAGGCCAGGACAGCATTTATCCAACTTAACAAAATATGGTCATCTAGGAACATCAAAACAAGAACCAAACTTAGGCTTTTCAATACAAACGTAAAGACTGTCCTGCTATATGGTTCAGAGACATGGGTTATGACCAAGACATTACAACAGAAGATGCAAACATTCATGAACTACTGCCTGAGGAGGATTTTAAACATTAAATGGCAGGACAAGATCAAGAACGAGGAGGTCTGTGAAAGGGCAGGAAAGGACCTATGAACCTAAAAATCCTGTCTAGGAAGTGGAGGTGGATTGGCTACACTCTGAGAAAACCCGACACCAGCATAGCAAGACAAGCTTTGACATGGAATCCTCAAGGAAATAGAAAACGGGTAAGACCTAGACTTACTTGGAGAAGAGAAATTATGACAGTGCTCAGAGACAAGGGGTACACATGGAAGGAAACAACAATTTCAAGAACAGGGATGACTGTAGAACCTTTATCCGTGGACTATGCTCTCAAGGGAAGGAAAGGCGATGATGATGATGATGAGGAGGAGGAGGAAGAAGAAGAAGAGGAGGAGATTGAGAATAAAAATAAAACCGGTCTAGTGAATAACTTCCCTGAAACGGGATAAACTTTCCAGTACAAGAAAAGCTTTACATGTTTTACAAGAGAGAACACAAAAGTAAACGGAAAATTAACTTTGCTCGCAAACGCTTTGCATTTAAGGATCAAACCGCTAGGTGTCGTTAGAATACAAGCTGTGTCCGGTAAGTAATGAGACTTATTTTATTCAGCCAATCAGCAGAGCCGCGGTGGGGGGGGGGGGGGGCTGGGCCTAAAGGTTAGTGGGGGATGTTAGGTAAAGGGTCGATATCTCAAACAAAACACCGATACTGAAACTGTCAATATGCTTCAGCAAGCCTTTAAGAGTTACGTTTTAACTAAAACACAGATCTGCCAGTGGTTTTCACATTTCTAAAACGACGACATCGTGGAGAAGTGGTTACTGTACCACAATAACGCTCTCCCCCCCCCCTCCCCCGACCTTGTCTGGCTAAAACCAACATGGCGCTTGTTCCTCATCCTCCGCACTCGCGAGACCCTGTTACCATTCAGCTTTTAAAAAATTACCACGGGAAAAAAATATGAAAGGGAAGCAATTCGCTGATGTAGATGATGTGAAAGAAAAATCGCTAGAGGCAATAAACAGTATTTCAGCTGAAAAGTACCTGAAATGTTTCCAGGAATGGAGGAAATGTTGTGACAGGTTATGACACTGAATCAAGTGGAGAGTATGCTGAAGGGACTAGAAGGTGAACTTGTTTACTACATTTTTCCTAAAATAAATTCTGGTTACTCTCGTCCCGTTCTCCACCCACCCACCCCCTCGCCTCCTCTTCGTATACAGGGACTTTGTTATGAGATGCACGTTAATGGATGAAATAATGTGGATAATACAGGACAAACTATACAAACTGTGAAATTATGTTCGCTTGTTTGGACAATAGCTTGATCGAAGTCAGGACATTCGTAAACCTGCCCCCCACCCCCTACCTCGATCCAGGTTAACGCCACCAAAAAGGTGCCGGGGTCAGCGTGGACTTGTGAGACAATTTCCGGGGTAACTTTTTTAGAATTGTGACCGGGCAGCGGCCGTCCGACCTGTCCTCTTTAGAGTTTCACGTGGTCGACCTTTTTTTTTTTGGGGGGGGGGGGAGAGGAGGCTTTTGTGTTCCACTTGATAGCTTGTTTTAGGATTCAAAAGAGCCTTAATTTCTTGTCTGTTTCTTTAGCTGATTTCCAGCTTTCATGTGCATAAACGAGGGTGGATATTACATTTGAATTGAATAATATTAACTTGTCTTTTGTGCTTATAACATTTGAATGCCATATGTTCTCAAGATCCTTGAAGGTCAGTGCTGCTTTTGCAATTCTAATTCTAACTTACTTCCTGGTGTCACCATCCAGGTCTATGTAGCTGCTAAGGTATGCAAACTGGTTTACTTCTTCAACAGCTGTTCCTTCTGTGTATATTTTTCCTTCATGGTTAATGAGAAGTTCACGAGTAATTTCAATCTATAACTTACCAAACAGTTCACTGCACTCAGTGAAGTAGAGGAGACAGATATAGATGAATTATAAAATTTTCACAGCACACCCATAAATAAGTGCCATAATAAGCAAAAACAGGTGCTGAACTGAAAAAAAAAACAAGTAGAAAAGCATGGATATCAGATAACACATGGAAGTATATACAAAAAAGACGAGCAGCCAAATTAGCCGTGTTGAATGTAAAGACAGAACTTGGAAAAGAGTTGGCAAATGTAACATACAAGGAATCAGACCATAAAGTAAAAAGCTCAGCTAGAAGGGATAAAAGAGAATACATGGAGTATATGGCGAAAGAAGCAGAAAAGGTAAGAAAAATAGGAGACAGCAAAACACTATATAACATACAAAAGAGGCTAACAGGTACTATTGCATCTCAAGATAGACCAATCCTTAGCAAAACTAGCACCATGTTAACATCAAGTAAAGACCAATCCTTACCAAAACTAGCACCATGTTAACATCAAGTAAAGACCAAAAACAAAGATGGGCCGAACACTACCAAGAAATATTTAATCGACCACATCCAAAAGAATTGATAGATCTTGAAACTAACTTACTAATCCCACAACTAAATGTCAACCTAGATTAAATTACATTGCATGAAACTGAAACAACAGTTAATCTAATGGCTAACAACAAAGCTGCAGGTGAAGATGAAATAACAGCCGAAATCTTAAAAGCTATTGACAGTGAAAACACGAGTCAACTACAGAGAATGTTTAATACAATTTGGAAAGAAGAAAAAGTCTCTTCTAAATGGAAAAAGGGAATCATTGTTAAATACCAAAAAAATAGGCAACCTTAGTGATTGCAATAATTGGAGAGGAGTAACCTTACTATCAGCTGTGTCAAAAGTATTTTGCAAAGTTAGTCTAAATAGATATAGTGGATGCTGCGATGAGAGAAGAACAAGCAGGATTTCGAAAAGGGAGAAGCTGTCTCGACCAGGTCTTTACTCTAAGAATAATACTTGAAGAACATATTGAAAACCAGACACCATTCATCCTGAACTTCATAGACTTTAAAAAAGCATTTGATAGCATACACGGAGAATCATGAAAATTAGTCATTAAAATTTGATATTAATGCGTTTTCAGTTAAAACAAAATACAATTCTTATGTAGAACTTGAGTAAAACAACCAGCGAAAGACATAAAACAGCTGAGAAAACTGAGCTTTAGAATAGCGGGCCTATCTCAGAGAATTAAATGGATACACTTTTCGGTACTGGAGGCTAAAGAACAAAAAAACAAAGTTCTAAACCGAATGTAGCGATATTATCTCTACTCTCTCCCCCGCCACTACCCCTCCACCCCCCATCCCCATTCACCTTCTACCCCCTACCCTCTCCTATGTTTTATCACATAGAATGATCAGAGTATATAGTTTTGTTTTAATCGAAATAGTCTATCTTGCTGGCTATAAAAGGTTACTGATTGCTTCTCAGTCTAAACCGAGGCATCGCTTGGTCCGAGGCTCACTACAGAACTTTGACTGAGAACATTTCTGGAGGCGCCATGAAGATAACTGGGTTTTGGTGGTTTGTTGCACTTTTCTTTGTCATTGTCCTCAGAGATGTCACGAGCAACATAGTGAGAAGGGCAGGTGAGTCCAAGTGATAGTGAGAAGGGCAGGTGAGTCCAAGTGATAGTGATAAGGGCAGGTGAGTCTAATATCAGTGGTCGGAGTAGAGGTATGTGAAGGTTACGTTGTTCCTGTCAGTGTTGAAAATGATGTAGATGTTACTTTGTTCTTGTCAGAGTTGTAAATGATGTAGATGTTACTTTGTTCTTGTCAGTGTTGTAAATGACATAGATGTTACTTTGTTCTTGTCAAATTTGTAAATGATGTAGATGTTACTTTGTTCTTGTCAGTGTTGTAAATGACGTATATGTTACTTTGTTCTTGTCAGTGTTGTAAATGATGTAGATGTTACTTTGCTCCAGTCAGAGTTGCCAATGCTGCATTTGTTTATCTATTTCGCCTTGGACAGCTGTATTTTGCCTTGAACACAGCTCTAGTTCAGCTTGATCACCTCTGGTTCACCTTGACCACCTGTGGTTCAGCTTGATCATCTCTGGTTCGACTTGATCACCTCTGGTTCGGCTTGATCACCTCTGGTTCAGCTTGATCATCTCTGGTTCACCTTAATCACCTCTTGTTCGGCTTGATCACCTCTTGCTCGGCTTGACCACCTCTGGTTCGGCTTGACCACCTCTTGCTCGGCTTAACCACCTCTGGTTAGGCTTCCTTCTAGTCCATGTCTTCAATAACTATCACTCTCCCTTATGAATAATTCTTTCAGGTTTTGTTGCGGAAAGTTTAAGCTGTTAAGTATGTCTTCTCTAGTATGGATGCTAATAGGCTCAAGATGAAGATTTAGTAACTATACTGATAACATAGGAAACAAGGAAAACATGAATCACCAAGGCGAGTCAAAAATAAACCTGAATTTTGCTGTAAAGAATCTAAAACGAGTAATAAATCGTTGTAGTACACATGTTATACCATCATTCTCTCAGTTTATATGTTTGCTGAAGCACGTTGCCCATTTTATAAAGATGACGTCAGCAGTCTAGATCAAAATGGTCGCTCTGATGGAAGCCTGCCTTAGAGAAGAACAGAGCGTAGTTATTCGTTTCTTGGGGGCCTCTGAAGTTAAAGGATAAGGCTTTCCACAACGTACAGACAAGGGGGAAACGGATGATGAGTACATTACTTCCAGCCAGAGACAAAGCATGACAGCAGTGACTGGTAGCGTTCTTCCTCACCAAAACCAGGGAACTTATGTTCTACTCCGTTGACCTGAAAACTCTTGCTCACATTCTTCTGAGACTGTTAAGTCCCAAACTTGGAACATCACACGTCCAGAAAGCTGTGAACTGCCTGCAACCTGGAATCAAGTTAGAACTTTGTGGTTCCTTCTCCCGCACAGAGGGATCACTTTTGTGTTCTAGTCATCTTCCCTCACGCGATCATGTCATCTCTGTTTTCTAGTTATCTTCCAGTCTTGTCTCACACGATCATGTCATCTCTGTTTTCTAGTTATCTTCCAGTCTTGTCTCACACGATCATGTCATCTCTGTTTTCTAGTTATCTTCCAGTCTTGTCTCACACGATCATGTCATCTCTGTTTTCTAGTTATCTTCCAGTCTTGTCTCACACGATCATGTCATCTCTGTTTTCTAGTTATCTTCCAGTCTTGTCTCACACGATCATATCATCACTCTGTTTTCTAATTATCTTCCAGCAGATCGAATTACCATTCTTAATAATCTTTCAGGCATAAACTCTGTGTTTTAGTCGCCTTCATTCATTATTTGGTGGAAGCTGGCTTAGAACGGGAGATGTTTGAGAGAGTGAGAGAGAGAAGGGGGGGGGGGTAAGGCTAGGTGATGCCGAGAACGTAGCTGTTGCCGTGATGCGGAGAACGTAGCTGTTGCCGTGATGCTGATGAGTGATGGCTGCCGAGAACGTAGCTGTTGCCGTGATGCTGATGAGTGGTGGCTGCCGAGAACGTAGCTGTTGCCGTGATGCCGAGAACGTAGTTGTTGCCGTGATGCTGATGAGTGGTGGCTGCCGAGAACGTAGCTGTTGCCGTGATGCTGATGAGTGGTGGCTGCCGAGAACGTAGTTGTTGCCGTGATGCTGATGAGTGGTGGCTGCCGAGAACGTAGCTGTTGCCGTGATGCTGATGAGTGGTGGCTGGGGCTTTGTAGACAGATTGGACAGTAAGACGTGGCCAGGTTACCTGTGGCTTCTAGAAGCTGAGGATTTTGATCTGCAGTCGTCTCCTTTGTCTAACCCTTACTAGGGGGGAACTCAGGTGTGCAACCTTCTGTTCCTACCTGCGTCCTAGCCCCATAGCAGGCAGGTGTGCAACCTTTTGTTCCTACCTGCGTCCTAGCCCCATAGCAGACTCATTCTCCCCTGCGCTCCACCACAAAAATAATAAATATAACAAGCATGTGATATTTAAAGGGTCGTTGTCAGGAGCAACAGGATTTATTTTCATAAAAACAGACCCGTTCCCAGTTTAGCCAGAAACTCTTGATGTATATATACAATTATTGTCCATATTCCCATACCATTTCTGAATGACGTCTCCTAACAGTTCATGAAACATCTACTTAACATTTTTCTCATAAACACGGTTATGTCCCTAAAAAAAGAACATAGGTTTTCTCCTCCTCAGAGCATGGTAATCTCCCTTAATCTCCTAGGACAGGTAACTGTTTGGTCCTGAAGCATTATAAGTATGTCATTCTTGTGGAGATGGGCCACTCACGTGTAAGCCTGGGGAACAGATCTGGCCGGGCTGAGCGCAGCTTTCACCTGTTTGTCTCACCGGCGGCCCGTGGGAAAGTGACTTTTCTCCTCTGACCAGAAATCACGTGATTACACGGGTACGACTCGGGGGTGGGGGGGGGGAGGTCGCGCCTCGCCCTGTAGTGTGTGATTTCCTTCTTCCGAACTGTCTCAGTTGGATCATAAAATCTGGGTGTTTTAGTCAGACAACCATACCATCTTTTTTTTTTGTGCTATTCATGCTAAACCTTCTTGTTTTAATCCAGCCATACCATCTTTTTTTGTGCTATTCATGCTAAACCTTCTTGTTTTAATCCAGCCATACCATCTTTTTTTGTGCTATTCATGCTAAACCTTCTTGTTTTAATCCAGCCATACCATATTAAGGCTAAATTTTCTTATTTTAATCCAGCCATACCATCTTTTTTTGTGCTATTCATACTAAACTTTCTTATTTTAATCCAGCCATACTATCTTTTTTATGTGCTATTCATGTTAAATTTTCTTGTTTCAATCCAGCCATACCATCCTTATAGCATAATCGCGCCTCTATCGCACTAAACAACTTTGTTTCAACAGAATTAATTTAATGGTTAACCTTTCTACGCAATTTCACTACATTGAATAACTCGTTTGTCTCCTGTCATAATTACATGCACGCCAGAGTTTTCGTAGTATAGGCACTAATTTCTCTCGTTCTATTGATCCAGTGGTACTGGGTTCAAGTCCCAGCGGTGGGGGTTATTTTCTGCTACCACCACACCCGACTACAAGAACTTAATATTGAAGAAGGCTGGCTAGTACAGAGACTTAAACAAAGAAAACCTAACTATTTGGACATATTAAACATCATGAGAGTTTAGAGAAGACCGTTTTGGAAGGATACTTAATAGGAAAAAGAAAGAGAAGAATAGCAGGGCGAAGATGGCTGCAAGACATCGTTGATAAATTGTACATTCGTTGATCATCGCTGACCATCAACAGCAGGGCATCTTGCTTACAACCGAGAGGCCTACAAGAGAACTGTTAGGAAGGCAAAGTTCCTCAAGGGACATGCAAATGACTGACTGACTGGCCACCAGACCAGAAATGGCCCTGAGTCTATTCATCCTCTAAAAATGGGTACCAGAGAAATCTGGGAAAGTTAATGCGGCCAGGCATGATACTAACCACATCACAACCAGGCATGATACTTACCACATCACAGCTAAGCATGATACTTACCACATCATAGCCAGGAATGATATTTACCACATTCAGGCATGATACTAACCACATTACAGCCAGGCATGATACTAACCACATCACAGACAGGCATGATACTAACCACATCATAGCCAGGCATGATACTAACCACATCACAGCTAGGCATGATACTTACCACATCACAGTCAGGCATGATACTAACCACATTACAGCCAGACATGATACTAACCACATCACAGCTAGGCATGATACTTAGTACATCACAGCTAGGCATGATAGTTACCACATCACAGCCAGACATGATACTAACCACATTACAGCCAGGCATGATACTTACCACATCAGAGCCAGGCATGATACTAACCACATCACAGCTAGGCATGATACTTACCACATCACAGCTAAGCATGATACTTACCACATCATAGCCAGGAATGATATTTACCACATTCAGGCATGATACTAACCACATTACAGCCAGGCATGATACTTACCACATCACAGACAGGCATGATACTAACCACATCATAGCCAGGCATGATACTAACCACATCACAGCTAGGCATGATACTTACCACATCACAGTCAGGCATGATACTAACCACATTACAGCCAGACATGATACTAACCACATCACAGCTAGGCATGATACTTAGTACATCACAGCTAGGCATGATAGTTACCACATCACAGCCAGACATGATACTAACCACATTACAGCCAGGCATGATACTTACCACATCAGAGCCAGGCATGATACTAACCACATCACAGCTAGGCATGATACTTACCACATCACAGCTAGGCATGATACTAACCACATCACAGCCAGGCATGATACTTACCACATTACAGCCAGGCATGTTACTAACCACATTATAGCCAGACATGATACTTACTGCATAACAGTCAGGCATGATAGTAACCATATCACATTAAGGCATGCTACTAACCACATTATAGCCAGGCATGATACTAACATCATTACAGCCAGTCATGATAGTAACCACATCACAGCCAGGCATGATACTAACCACAGTCAGGCATGATACTAACCACATCACAGCCAGACATGATACTTACCGCATAACAGTCAGGCATGATGCTTACCACATCACAGCCACCCAAGATACTAACCACATAACAGTCGGGCATGATACTTACCACACCACAGCCAGCCATGACACTAACCATATCACAGCTGGACTCATACTAACTACATCACAGCCAGTCATGACACTAACCACATCACAGCTAGGCATGATACTTACCACATCTCAGCCAGGCATGATACTATCCATATCACAGCCAGTCATGATACTAACCACATCACAGCCAGGCATGATACTTATCACATCACAGCCAGGCATGATACTTACCACATCTCAGCCAGGCATGATACTAACCATATCACAGCCAGTCATGATACTAACCACATCACAGCCAGGCATGATACTTACCACATCACAGCCAGGCATGATACTTACCACATCTCAGCCAGGCATGATACTAACCATATCACAGCCAGTCATGATACTAACCACATCACAGCCAGGCATGATACTTACCACATCTCAGCCAGGCATGATACTAACCATATCACAGCCAGGCATGATACTTATCACATCACAGCCAGGCATGATACTTATCACATCACAGCTAGGCATGATACTAACCACATTCAGGCATGATACTAACCACATCACAACCAGGCATGATACTAACCACATCACAATCAGGCATGATACTAACCACATCACACTTTCATCTTGGTCTTGGAAATATGGGTCAAGCAAGGTATGCCCGGCATGCCTTAAAATGGCGTGGAAACATGCATAAGCAGACTAGTTTAAAACTTAACATTCATGTTCACAATAATTTGTTATAAAGAGAACAGTTTCTCCTGCATCAACAGGCACCTGTTCGATAAAGCAACAACAACAGGCATGCGATCTCTTGTGGAATTCAAACGTGGTCTTGGCAACTGCCCATGCGTCTCTGAAAATTGACGGAGCTACTGCTCGCGACAACCTGAGGGACATGTGCAATGGGGGTCGGGCCCGTCTGTCCAGGTATGCATACCAGCATGGAAGGGAGGGTCAACAGAGAGATTGATTGATTGATTGATTGATTGATTGATTGATCTTTATTTCAAAAGGGTTAAGAATTGGGCACGAAGGCCCGTCTGACATTCTGCCCTTTATCATACATCTTTCACTCTATTCCAGACATTCTACAAATATGCTGTTCATATAACAAACATAACTAACATTGAAGCTGAGAGACACAAAATAAAATATAACATTTACGTTTCGCTCTTAAACATTCACTCAGTACAGAAGTAACTACATACATTATAAATGACTATCTACTAAACAAAATTTTCGGGACTATTCAGAAAACAATTAATTGTAGTCGGTGTCTGTAAGAGCAGTTTAAGATAACTTTTACATCATGAGAGTGAGAAGTAGCTGCAAGGCTAGGCTGATAATTGCTTTGGTACTGATGATTATGGTGGTGGTGATGATGATGATAATAATGAAGATGATGATTATGGTTGTGATGGTGATGATGACGATGACGATGCCGATGATGATGATGATGATGAAGAAAAATAAGAAGATGATAATGATAATGATGACGACTAAGGATCATGAAAAAAATAATAAAGACGATGATGGTGGTGACGAGGGTTCTGATGAAATGAAGAAAAAGAATAAGAAAATGATGATGATGATGATGATGATGATGATGATGACGATGATGATGATGATTTAAAACATGAATATCACCGCAGCCGTTTAGGAAAAGGATAGGATGTTCTCGTTATTATTGTATCCCTGGAACCGGGATCAGATCTTTTTAGCTGACGACGTGGTGAAGATGTTGAGATCTGGCTATCTTATGGTGCTTGGTGTGGGTCATGGTGGGTTTCAGAAGATCCAGAGTGGACCCAAACAGTGATCTTCTCTGCCAGACTCCACCACCATAAGGATCAAGATCTTCTCTGCCAGACTCCACCACCATAAGGATCATGATCTTCTCTGCCAGACTCCACCATCATAAGGATCATGACAATCTCTGTCCCCGTTAGCTTTACTAGGAGCATCCACGAAGTGGAAGGATGGACGATTGGTCTGGCCAGCTGTTACTTCATGATAGCTGTCACGTAGTCCTAGCAAAGCCATCCTTCCTCAAAGCTAGGCAGATTGTAAGGAGAAAGTAGCCTAACTATATATATATATATATATATATATATATATATATATATCTAGGCAGATTGTAAAAGAGAAAGTAGCCTAACTTTTTTTATATAGCTAGGCAGATTGTAAAGAGAAAGTAGCCTAACTTTGTATATATATCTAGCCAGACTGTAAAGAGAAAGTAGCCTAACTTTGTATATATATCTAGGCAGATTGTAAGGAGAAAGTAGCCTAACTTTGTGTGTATATGTATATATAGGCAGATTGTAAGGAGAAAGTAGTCTAACTTTGTATATATATCTAGCCAGACTGTAAAGAGAAAGTAGCCTAACTTTGTATATATATCTAGGCAGATTGTAAGGAGAAAGTAGCCTAACTTTGTATATAGCTAGGCAGATTGTAAAGAGAAAGTAGTCTAACTTTGTATATAGCTAGGCAGATTGTAAAGAGAAAGTAGCCTAACTTTGTATATAGCTAGGCAGATTGTAAAGAGAAAGTAGTCTAACTTTGTATATAGCTAGGCAGATTGTAAAGAGAAAGTAGCCTAACTTTGTATATAGCTAGGCAGATTGTAAAAAGAAAGTAGTGCAACTCTATATGTAAAGAATAGATTCAGAAGAGAAAGTACTGAGCGTACATCGAGGTATGTTCCGAGGAGAAAGTAATAGAACTTTTTCGCTGTATGTACGAGAATGTACTACATTCATCTTCTTTCTAGCTATTCCTGCCGGGAGTGCAGAGCTGGCGCTCCTGGAGGATCTGTGTGTGTATCAACCAAGGTACTCGACTACCTGCAAGCTTTAGCTAGCAAAGGACTTGTGAAGGTAAGTGTATCAACCAAGGTACTCGACTACCTGCAAGCTTTAGCTAGCAAAGGACGTGTGAAGGTAAGTGTATCAACCAAGGTACTCGACTACCTGCAAGCTTTAGCTAGCAAAGGACGTGTGAAGGTAAGTGTATCAACCAAGGTACTCGACTACCTGCAAGCTTTAACTAGCAAAGGAAGTGTGAAGGTAAGAGTCCTGGGTGAATGTACATGAAAGTATGAATCATGGAAGAAGATGTGTGAAAGTAGCCATAAAAGAAAGTAGGAGTCATGACAAGATTAGGATTTACGGAAGAGGGTAAGATTCATGTCAGAAGGTATTAGACGGTATGAATCGTGAAGAAAATATGTGAAGATAAACGTTAAAGAAATTATGGCTTGTGAAAGAATGCATGTAAGGATAAGAGAAATGAGGAAAGCGGGAAAACTGCTTCTAGTAAATAAAGGTAGATAGAGGAAGACGTGTAGTTCAAGTTTACAACAACTAAAAAAATAGAAAGAATCAAGAAAGTCAGAAGCACCAAGAGTGGCAGAAAAAAAGTTGAGTACGTTCACCCAGACTCTAAAAGCTGGTACAGGAGAAATCTGGAAAAGTAAATATGGCCAATCGCGAGAATGATCACATTACACTTTCATGTGCCGACGTCCTTGAAATACGGGCCTTATGCCATATTCCCAAATATGCCTTAGTGGCATGGAAAAGGGGGTTTTACCTTTTTTACCTTACATATAAATGAGAATATCCAACAATCCAATACTTCGGCAAATGCCTTTTTTAAGGATCACATACAAAACAACACAACAGATGAAAACACGAAAAGTAGAAGGAAAATTAAACTCGCATCTTCCATTACAGAAAGACGGGCACAAAATGCCAACAAATAGAAGTTGGTACGCTGGAAGGCGGTTGGCTGAGAAACGAGATAAAGAAACAGTGACAAAGGATACCAAACGGCAAACAACATGACGTCATTCTTCAGCTGTTGGATAACAACACCCCCCAAAAAAAAACACTACTCCGGCAGCGCAGATAATAAAAGTCAGAAAACAAAATGGGGTCAGAGTGGATGAAGGAAGATTCACAATGAACATATATCACAGAACTAAAGAACTCATTTTCCAGCCGGGTAGTTTCCTTGTCTGTACATCCTAAGCGAATAGCCTTGTCCTTTCAATGGTATCTATTCCTCCCTCTGCTCTGATCCCCTGGGGTAAAGCTGGGGCGACCATCCTCACCCCAGCGTGTCACAGGTGGCGGATGGTGAAAGTCCTGCAGATATGGAGGATCCCTATGAATAATGATTTACCCAAATAAGCAGGCGCAGACCACCTGGCGGTAGTCTCAGAGAGCGAGGTGGCGCTGGTGGGTGCCTCATGTGCTCAGTGAAGGGAATACCAGGCGGGTAAGAGGCGCCTTAAAACCTCTCGCTCCCGCTGCCTTGGGGGTAGGACAGGGAGTCCACAGGCTAGCGGAGAGTCCGTATACAAACCGACAGAAGCGACGGGAAATCACTGTTGTAGCTCCCAAGAACAATTATGCTTATTCAGAGTAATACAATTGTCATGAACGACGTTAATGGATGTCCCTCTGGAATAGACTAGTCAGGACCCACAGGTGAGGCCGTTTCGTCATCAAGCTACTGATGGCAAAACTAACAAGTTCAAAATAGCAACATGGAATGTTGGAACTTCATTCCAGGTCGGAAAATTAGAAAATGTAAAAAGGGAAGTGGAAAGGATGAAGATCAACATATTAGGAATGAGTGAAGTTAGATGGACAGGTGCAGGGAAGATAACTCTGATAAATATACAGTAATATATTCAGGAAGTGAGAAACATGAAAGAGGAGAAGGAATAATATTTGACGAACAAACAGCAAGGACAATTACAGGATATTTCAACATCTCAGACCGAGTCTTTCTATCCAAACTGAAATGACAACCAATAAATATAAATATTATACAAGTGTACGCTCCAACATCTGTAAGTTCTGAAGATGATGTACATCTATTTTATAATGACATAGAGACAGCACTGAGACACACAAAGTCACATGAAGTTACTATAGTCATGGGAGATTTTAGTGCCAAAGTTGGTAAAGGAAGAACTTCGGACATCGTTGGTGACTATGGACTGGGGGAGGGGGGAGAGGAATGACAGAGGTAGTAAATTAATTGAATGGGAAAGAATACACAGCATGGTTGTA
Organism: Achatina immaculata; assembly: GCA_009760885.1. NCBI lineage: Eukaryota > Metazoa > Mollusca > Gastropoda > Stylommatophora > Achatinidae > Lissachatina > Lissachatina immaculata. The sequence continues at coordinate 36,133,068 of CM019706.1, forward strand.
GGAAACACCTGGTTTAAACAACATCCTCGAAGACTGGCAACGTGGTATAGCCCAGACAAAATGAATTTGAACCAGACAATCAACAAACGATCCTTGAATGCATTACTGACAACAAAAACCATGCCAGGAGCTGACTGCAATAGTGACCATGATCCACTCTGTGGAAAAATTAGAATAAAGCTAAAGGAAGCATGCAGAAAAATGAAAAAAAGACATCAAACTGAATACAGAACTCCTTAAAAATGACCAAGAACTGCGAGAACACTACAGATGTATTATAACACATAGATACAGTGCAAAAGCAAAGATAAATAGTATAGATGAACAATGGGCAATGTTAAGAGATTATTTTCATCAAACTATTCTGGAGATAATACAACCGAAAAAAGAAGCCCTTAAAAATAAATGGATGACAGACGACACCTTAGGACTGATGGACAAGAGGAGGAGGACTAAAAATAACCAAGAAAAATATAGCAAGATAAATAAAGAAATAAGACACAAATGCAGAGAATCAAAGGAAGTGTGGTTAAATGAACAGTGCAGACAAATAAAGGACTCCCATAATAAAGACAGCACAAACATGCACAAACGAATTAGTGAACTCACAGGCAGGAAGACAAAATATACCACAGGATGCCTGAAATCAAAAGAAGGTAAAATGTTAATGGGAAAATAAGACATTGTGGACAGGTGGACAGAGTACATTGGTGAGCTATATGGAGGAGAAAGACCAGAATTAACACCAGATACTGAAAACTGTGATGGACCACCAATAATTGAAGACGGAATCATAGATGCCATCAAAACATGAAGAAAGGAAAATCGACTGGGCCTGATAATATAGTAATAGAAGAAATAGAGGCTCTAGAGGAGATAGGAATACAAATAATAACCAAGTTACTGGATGACATTTACAACAGTGGCTATATTCCCAGTGACCTGCTTAAATCTACGTTTATAGCACTACCAAAGAAACCAGGTGCAAAGGAATGTGATGACCACTAGATTATCAGCCTCTCAGGTCAAATAACGAAGCTACTTCTGAGAATTACTATGAGAGGAACAAGGAAAAAGATAAAAATGGAAATAGCAGATGAACAGTTTGGATTTATTGAAGGAAAAGGAACACATAATGCCATTTATGCTTTACGAACACTAACAGAAAGAGCTTTAGAAGTACAGAAAGATCTCTACTTATGCTTCATTGATTACACCAAGGCATTCGACAAGGTGAAACATAATGAAATTATTAAAATGCTTGAAGACATCAATATAGACAGCAAATACTTGAGGATTGTAAAACATCTATACTGGCAGCAGGAAGCAGCAGTTCGAGATGAAAATAGAACTGGAAAATACCAACCTATAAAACAAGTGGTGCGACAAGGATGTGTACTATCTCCAGACCTTTTTTCTCTGTACATCGAGAATATTCTAAGAACGATCATCGCAGAACCAGGCATAAAAATTGGAGGATACAATATTAACAACCTTCGGTATGCTGACAACACAGTACTGATAGCTGAGAACCAACAAGACCTGCAAAATCTCTAGGATAAAGTAACTAAAGGAAGTGAAGAGAAAGGCCTACTTTAAACATATAAAGACAGACTATAGTTAAATCTAAGAAACGGAATCCATCAAAATGCAATATAAAATTAAACGAAACTATTCTAAATCAGTTTTAGAAATTCAAATACCTTGGAGCAGTAATAACTTCAGATGGGAAATTCAGAACAGAAATTAGAACAGAATAGGCCAAGCAAAGACTGCATTTCAGAGAATCAGAAACATATTATCCAACACACCCTTATCAATGAATGTTAGAAAACGAGTCATAAAATGCTATATTGAACCTATCTTGTTATATGGAAGTGAATCATGGACAATAGGCAGGTCTGCACAAAAATCATTGGAAGCAGCAGAAATGTGGTTTATTAGAAGAATGTTGCGAATCCCCTGGACAGCAAAAATAACTAATGAAGAATGTATGAGAAGAGCTTGAGAGACAAAAAACCTTGTCAAAAAAAATAAGAGAGAGACAATGTACTTTTATAGGACATGCAATGAGAAGAGGGGGCATTGAAAATATTATAACAACAGGAAAAAATAGAGGCAAAAAGTCAGGGGAAGACCAAGAGAAATGATACTGGACAGTCTGACGAGATGGTGTGAGAGGAGATCACCAACTGAGCTAATGGCCTGCATGAAGGATCGTGTACTCTAGAGAAGCATAATAGCCAACACCAGTCGGCACGGCACCTGATGATGATGACTCTGATCCTAAATTATTTTCTCACTTTTACGTATTTTCTGCGCATATGAGCGGCTTTTGTTTGGCCCATAGTTAGATATCAGTTTGGGCATGACGCCATATTGTTTGCCAGATGGTACTTTTTGTCATTGTCTCTTTATCTCATTTTTCAGTCAGCCGCCTGCTCGTACTTCAAGCTTACCAACGTCTGTTTTTTTTTTTTTTGCATTCTGTGCCCGTCTTTCTTACACGAAAGATACCAAAAGAGCAAAGATTAACTTTTCATCTGTTTTTCGTGCTTTTATCTGTTGTGCTGCTTTTAATTGTGGTCCTTGAGAAAGGCATTTGCCGAAATGTTGTATTGTTGTATGTTCTTCTTTCATACGTACTCATCTTATTTTCTGTTACTCATGTTCCTGCCAGCTTCCCTCACTCCCATACTCCTTAGTCTACCTATAAGTAAAGATAGAAGTCGTGAGGCAAAGTAGGTCACTGAAATTATGACAAAACGACGGGCCTGTCCTAGCTAGCTCTTGCTGTCCAGATTTATTTTCCACTGTGTGCCGAATTTTTAAAATATTTTTTTTATTTTTCAACATGGAGTGCGTGAGCTTTATATGAAATATTTCATGTCCCCAATAACGAAACATAAGCTATTCATATATCACATGAAATATACGTGAATGCAGAAATAAACTATGACACATTTATGTTAGTGGCGTGCCAAACAAAAAATAGTATAAATAAAAAAACACAATCATAAAAAGGAACTAGTAAAATAGAAATAAAACATTTTCTACTTATCCAAGTCTTGTCAGAAAATCACTGGTAGAAACTTACTTTAATGGCTTGGAATTCTTGTGTGATCCAATCTGCAAGAAATATTGGACAAATTTTCCAGAAAATATTTCACATTTACTGATTTGACACCACTTTTACAATATGACGATAAAAACACAAACATTTTAAAATAAATATCTACAGACATAATCTTCTTGGACATACTGAGCCATTATACAGGACAAACAAAATATGTGACCAGTTTATGTGATTTCTGTTTTTACGTTTTATCTAAATGCATAAGTGAGCTGGTGTATGCCAGGCCTTGAAACACTGGAGGTTCCAGGTTTACCGTTACAACCTTCGCAAACATAGACAGTTATTTGCTATGGGATGCTGAATATCTTATACCTTCCAGAATGTTGTGTCTTAAGAATAGTAATCTTAGAACCTTTAAGCCTCGCAATAGCATTTGATCTGGAAGCCAGGCCAACGCTAGATGCTGGTCTTTATCGATCACTGCTTCGGCTGCCATTTGTGTCAACGATCAGTGAATATTAACTTGAATTTATTTTATTTCCTGGAATCTTCTGGTCCAAAAGAGAAGATATAAAACATATCAATTCTTCTTCTTCTTCTTCTTCAATTTTCCGAGCCATTAAGGCTCACTGCTGCAGATAAAGTTCGCCTCCATTTCTCTCTATTCCTAATCTTCTCTCTCCATCTCTGTCTTGGTCTACCCATTGGTCTTATTTCCCTCATCTCTTGTGCATACATCATTTTCGTTTGTCTGTTCTCTTCCATTCTTTCTACATGCCCCAGCCAGCGTAGTCTGTTCAGTTTCAAGACATTTATAATTCGTTTGGATTTAAATAAGCTGTTCAGTTCATTGTTCTTTCTAGTTCTCCGTTCTCTACTGTTGGTATCCTTTATCGGCCCAAAGATTCTTCTCAAGGATCTGCAATTGTTGTTCATCTTTCTTTGTTGTTTTCCATGTTTCCAATCCATACATGACGGCTGGTCTTATTATAGTTTTGTAGATTGTTATTTTTGGTGTTTCTGAGCCTCAAAATTATAAACTATATCAATTAGTCACACACATTTCCTTCATATAATAGGAAACTTGTTTCCCCATCATTCGTTGCTTTTCCTAGTTGTGCGGTCCATGATGTTCAGTCGCATCATCCGCTTTGTTACATCCATCCATGTCCATGTTGAAGTTATAAATAGTGGACGATTTTATTTTCTGCTTGTTTGTTACATCCAATTCCCATTTGTTGTTACTATCAAAATAAGCCTCATTTCTTGTTCCATCCTTCCAAGTAGAGCTCAGAATGTTATCATCTTTACTAGGCCATTGGCAGCTTTCATGATAGCCATACCAAAAAAATAAATAAATAATCCAGGGGTGTAAATGATTCATGTACACTATCATTGTTTATAGCTGGTGTTGACTGACCACCTTTATACACGGTAGCACATCTGAAATTACTGGATGTCTTAACATTATTTCCAACTATATCTTCTATCCGAGGCTGATCAGTGGGTGGAATGTTCGGTTTAGATTTTTTGTTCTGTTGATGAAGAAGGAAACGCCCACTAAATCTTCCTCTAATTTATTGTTATTCTCAGATCTGTCAGTAGAATCAAGCATGTCATCTTCTCTATCAACAATTTTACATTTTACTTCCTTCCCTTGCCGTTAAATGTCACATAGGGCTCGCATGGTAGTTCGCCAAGTTTTCCTGTTTTTTGGCGAGCTTTTCAGTCTCATGAAGGAATTTTATGCCTACTAATTTGGGCTCTCTTAACAATGTCCTCTTTAGAGTTTTACGTCATCATCATCAGGTGCCGTGGCGACTGGCGTTGGCTACTATGCTTATTCAGTGAACACGATCCTTCATGCAGGCCATCAGCCCAGTTGGTGATCTCCTCTCACACCATCTCGTCAGACTGTCCAGTATCATTTCTCTTGGTCTTCCCTTGACTTTTTTGTCTCTATTTTTCCTTGTGCTATAATATTTTCAATGCCCCCTTTTCTCATTGCATGTCCTATAAACATACATTGTCTCTTATTTTTTGACACGATTTTTTGGTACCTCCAGCTCATCTTGTACATTCTCAGTTAGCTATTTCTGCTGTCCAGGGGATTCGCAACATTCTTCTAATAAACCACATTTCTGCTGCTTCCAATGATTTTTGTGCAGACTTGCCTATTGTCCATGATTCACTTCCATATAACAAGATAGGTTCAGTATAGCATTTTAGGACTTGTTTTCTAACATTCATTGATAATGATGTGTTGCATAATGTTTCTCATTCTCTGAAGTGCAGTCTTTGATTGGCCTATTCTGTTCTTAATTTCTCTTCTTCATTTTCACTTGAGTCGCCCTCATTTTCTTCAGCGTGTTGTGTTCCACCTGATAGCTTGTTTTCTGATTGTTTCTTCTCATCACGTGACCGACACGTGGCCATCTTCTTTTTCTGATCTCCTATGAGGCTGCTATGCCTTATCTTTGCCTTGTTCTTCATTTCGTTCCACTTTATACATTATACTTTAGCATTTTCAAGTACCGACAGTACTTTCTAATATATTTAATTCACTGGACACATTCATTCGTCTAGTTTGTTTAGAACAAGAAGGAGTAATACTTGCCATTTTACATAAAGCAAAACACAGAGGTAAACACACACAAAATACAGAGGTAAACACACACAAAACACAGAGGTAAACACCCACAAAACACAGAAGTACACATACAAAAGTTAGCTATAAATTACAATATTCACATCCAGACCACGTACTATCGATGGAAATTGTGGGCAGGAAGTTGATTTCAAAAATATAAAAATATGGATTTGATCAAAACCAGAATTTATTCGTTTAACCGTGATTTTAACTAAACGTCACTAAAAGTGCTGTTCTGCGTCTGCGAGTGTTAAAATCGATCACTGAGAGTGTCATTTTGGACAACAAGGACTAGAGAAAAGAAATAACTACAGCAACGATAAAAGCTCTTAAGACACTCTGTGAGTCAAATTTAAACCAATCACACAAGGTTAAAGAAATGCCTCTCTTTCTATTGGCTGATGGTTCACCAAAGCGAAAGATAATGCGACTACAAGATATTCTTGTTTACGGCACCTCCCATCATCCATGCTCGCCCTTGCCGAAAGTCAGACAGAGAAAAAAAAACAGACACGTACACAAACACAGACTTTACTTCCCCATGTATCTCCACTTCTTACTGATCGCCATCCACTTAGCATCGTCCACAGCCACTCACTCACATCCAAAAATTAGTTGTATAACTTTGTCCACCAAAGAAAAATTTGCAGTCGACCAAAAAAAAAAAAATAATAACCACAACGTCAGCCGATGTGTAGCCAAGGGTCGTCAGGTTTGCCGCGAAAGTTTAAAGTTGTTTTAGTCCCTGCGTTTATCCGACTATACATTTACAAAAATTTGGTTTAGAATATGCAGTACTTATTTAATACAAAGTTACTCATTTTAAAGTTTGTTGCACAAATTATAAGATCATTTTAGTTCATTTTTTTATGTTTTAAAGCATTCTGTCTGTTGACAATAAAATATTGTATATTCACTCGTACGAAATTCGATTTACGTCCACTTCGCTTTCCGACGCAGGCGTTTAACGAACCCCGTTAGGAAGCCGAGGACTGCCTATATCCAGTTCCTTGCTGCTGGCTTATATAACCCTGTCTCGAGATCATTCTATAATTAAAGGTCATGGATTCACAAGGTTTGGTTTCCACACGAGACTTTGTCGCGCCTAAGTATGACTAAACCTTTACACTGAACAAGGCAGCCGCACTGTTCCAACACTTCCTCGACTGAAAATGTTCAATGTTTGTTCATATTTTGCTGAACATTAACCCAAACATTAAAACTTACATTAAGGTGAACGAGCTGGTTGGAGCCTGCCACAGCTGCAGGTCTAAACATTACCTGGGACTGGCTGTTGACCTTGACGATGGACCCAGAGACAGCGAATTCATAAACAAATGCCGGTAAGTACAGTTCACCAACGCATAAGAACCACAAGGGCGTAAACAAAATTAACCGCAAAATCAAGGGACATAACAAGTAAAATAAAAATGTATAAAAGAACTCGAGGAAGATTCCCAAAACTTTTCATATATTTTTAAATGAGTATGTTCCTTGATTCGCGGTTACTTTTTGACTAGCCTTTAAATTAATTCTCATCTTTAGAGTAAGGCTCACATGTTTTTTAATGTTATGCCTGTTCTCAAAGTTAATAAAGGTTTGTATTTTAAATCTTGACATAATTTTAAATAAGGTAACATTTAAACTGTTTTCAGAAGTAAACAGCAAAAAAGAAAATTCAAGAAATCGTTTTGTATGCCATAATGTCTCCAATTAAATTAATATAAGATTAACCAGCTGTGGTTTAGAATGTAACTCTCAATGTTGGAGCTGTGGTTTAGAATATAACTCTCTATGTTGGAGCTGTGGCTTAGAATATAACTCTCAATGTTCGATCTGTGGTTTAGAATATAACTCTCAATGTTGGAGCTGTGGTTTAGAATATAAATCTCAATATTGGAGCTGTGGTTTAGAATATAAATCTCAATATTGGAGCTGTGGTTTAGAATATAACTCTCAATGTTGGATCTGTGGTTTAGAATATAACTCTCAGTGTTGGATCTGTGGTCTAGTATGTAACTTCTGTTGTTGGAGCTGTGGTTTAGAATATAACTCTCAGTGCTGGAGATGAGGTCTAGTATGCAACTTCTATTGTTGGAACTGTGGTCTAGTATGTAACTTCTATTGTTGGAGCTGTGGACTAGAATGTAACTTATAGTGTTGTAGCTGTGGTCTAGTATGTAATTTCTATCGTTGGAGCTGTGGTCTAGTATGTAACTTCTATTGTTGGAGCTCTCGTCTAGTATGTAACTTCCAGTGTTGTAGCTGTGGTCTAGTATGTAATTTCTATTGTTGGAGCTGTGGTCTAGTATGTAACTTCTATTGTGGAGCTGTGGGTTAGAATATAACTCTCAATGTTGGAGCTGTGGTCTAGTATGTAACTTCTATTGTTGGAGCTGTGGTCTAGAATGTAACCTCTATTGTTGGAGCTGTAGTCTAGAGTGTAACTTCTATTGTTGGAGCTGTGGTCTAGAATGTAACTTCTATTGTTGGAGCTGTGGTCTAGAATGTAACTTCTATTGTTGGAGCTGTGGTCTAGAATGTAACTTCTATTGTTGGAGCTGTGGTCTAGAACGTAACTTCTATTGTTGAAGCTGTGGTCTAGCATGCAACTTCTATTGTTGGAACTGTGGTCTAGAATGTAACTTATAGTGTTGCAGCTGTGGTCTAGAATGTAACTTATATTGTTGGAGCTGTGGTCTAGAATGTAACTTATAGTGTTGGAGCTGTGGTCTACTATGCAACTTCTATTGTTGGAGCTGTGATCTAGTATGCAACTTCTATTGTTGGAGCTGTGGTCTAGTATGTAACTTCTATTGTTGGAGCTGTGGTCTAGTATGTAATTTCTATCGTTGGAGCTGTGGTCTAGTATGTAATTTCTTTCGTTTGAGCTGTGGTCTAGTATGTAACTTCTATTGTTGGAGCTCTCGTCTAGTATGTAACTTCCAGTGTTGTAGCTGTGGTCTAGTATGTAATTTCTATTGTTGGAGCTGTGGTCTAGTATGTAACTTCTATTGTGGAGCTGTGGGTTAGAATATAACTCTCAATGTTGGAGCTGTGGTCTAGTATGTAACTTCTATTGTTGGAGCTGTGGTCTAGAATGTAACCTCTATTGTTGGAGCTGTAGTCTAGAGTGTAACTTCTATTGTTGGAGCTGTGGTCTAGAATGTAACTTCTATTGTTGGAGCTGTGGTCTACAATGTAACTTCTATTGTTGGAGCTGTGGTCTAGAATGTAACTTCTATTGTTGGAGCTGTGGTCTAGAACGTAACTTCTATTGTTGAAGCTGTGGTCTAGCATGCAACTTCTATTGTTGGAACTGTGGTCTAGAATGTAACTTATAGTGTTGCAGCTGTGGTCTAGAATGTAACTTATATTGTTTTAGCTGTGGTCTAGAATGTAACTTATAGTGTTGGAGCTGTAGTCTACTATGCAACTTCTATTGTTGGAACTGTGATCTAGTATGCAACTTCTATTGTTGGAGCTGTGGTCTAGTATGTAACTTCTATTGTTGGAGCTGGGATAAGCGTTGTTCAAGGACAATATTTCCAACGCTATAAAGACTAAACTGGTTAAAACCAAATCTCACTTCCTGATTTGTTCTCTAAGTGATAAAGTATTTTTCTTGTACTAGCGGTGTCAGGATGAATGTATATCGTGTGATTTTTGGTCCCCTGGATAACTGTAAATAAAATAGGTCTTGAAATTAACAAAGTCAAAACGAAAATTATGAAATTTCTCATTAATCAAGAAGGAAAAATATACATAAAACGAGCATGCTTGATGAAGTAAACCAATTTGTATATCTTGGCAGCTACATAGACCGGGATGGTGACACCAGGAAGGAAGTTAGAATTAGGATTGCAAAAGCAGCATTGTCCTTCAAAAACACTGAGAGCGTATGGAATTCAAAAGTTATAAGCACAAAAATCAAGTTAAGATTATTCAATGCAAATGTGATATCCACACTCATTTATGCATGCGAAAGCTGGAAAACAACTAAAGAAATAGACACGAAATTAGACTTTTTTGAAAACAAATGCCTCAGGAAAATACTTGGTATAACGTGGAACGAATTTAAGAACAACACAGAGATAAGACAGATAAGCAAACAACAACATGTCTCATGGGTTATCAGAAAAACGGAATTGGACATATGTAGGCCATGTGATGAGAAGAAACAATTAGAGAATACCAAAACAAGCTATCAAGTGGAGCACAACAGGCCGGAGAAAAAAAAAGGTCGACCACTTGAAACTCTAAAGAGGACATTGTTAATAGAAGCTAGTTTAGTGGGCATAACATCCTTTGATGAAGCTGAAAAACGCCGAGAACAAGAAAACTCATGCAAACAGCTATGCAAGCCCTATATGACGTTTAATGGCACGAGAAGGATGTAACATGAAAGAAGGATGATTGTATACCCTGTGATTTTTGGTTCATTTGTGTGAATGTATACCCTGAAATTTTTGGTCCCCTGGATGAATGTATGCTCCGTGATTTTTGTTCCATTTGATGAATGTATACCCTGTCATTTTTTGTCCATTTGGATGAATGTATACCCTGTGATTTTTGGTCCATTGGATGAATGTATACCCTGTGATTTGTGGTCCCCTGGAAGAATTAAAGAAAGCTATCTTAGTATACTTTCTGTCTCCAGTGATACATTTCTTATACAGTCCTCACGTGACAGAAGTGATCCAATTATAAGTTACTAACTGGCCCTAATTTAGCTTCTACAGCGCGTTATGTCTTCTGTCATACACCCTTGATATTGTCTGCAACCAGCAAGGCCAACTAGTCGACGAAATTGGGTTGTCTTTAAACAAAGACTCTGTGATGTCTTTTAGTCTCAAGCTAAACCTACCTACAAAAGATACCTGATATCTCGCTGAGGTGGATAGCGCGAACAGAGATGAACCCAACATAACGAACGCCGTCGATTGGTCAGGCCATCTTGTCCGTTACCAACAATGTAACATCCCGTTTTTAAACAGTGGTGGGTAAAATGATGGCCCCTGTAGAGATGAACTGTTAATATTCTGCTCTTTGAAAGAAAGGTTCTCAAGTTAAGGTTTCACTAGAGACTTTTTTTTTACATTAGTAGCGTGCATAACAGTTCCTTAGAAGAATATTTAAAGTAGTATTTGGCTGGATCTGAGTAGTGACGTGCCGACACAGCCCAAGTTAAACCCGCATTTTGGTTCTCTTCAATTATCTGGTGGAACATTTTATTATCAGCTGCAAACAGTATTACTGGGTCTCTCTCTCTCTCTCTCTCTCTCTCTCTCTCTCTCTAGAGCACAGCTACTAGGAGAATACGGGTGTGGAAGATGACACTTGTATAGAGTGGTCTGTTGCTATTAAAGATTTGAAAACTACTGTACTGAATTATTACATGTTGATGTTGCCGAGAACTACAAGAACTTAATAGTGGAGAAGGCTGACTAGTAAATAAGATTAAACAAAGAAAACTTAAATATTTTGAACACATTAAGCTTCATGATAATCTAGAGAAGACCGTCTTGGAAGGGTACACAATGGGAAAAAGAAAGAGAGGAAGACCAAGGCGAAGATGGCTGCAAGACATCGTTGATGATCTGCAGATGGATGCATCAGCAGCAGGCCTTCTTGCTCACAACAGAGAGGCCTACAGGAGTGCTGTTAGGGAGGCAAAGTTCCGCAAGGGACATGCAAATGAATGAATGAATGGCACGTGACTTAGCAACAAAACCAGGTTCACCAACTTTACAATAACCACAGAGTGTCACAATACTTTCCACACACACACGACTAGACTCACACAGAGTGTCACAATACTTTCTACACACACACGACTAGACCAACTTTACAATAACCACAGAGTGTCACAATACTTTCCACACACACACGACTAGACTCACACAGAGTGTCACAATACTTTCTACACACACACGACTAGACTCACACAGAGTGTCACAATACTTTCTACACACACGACTAGACTCACACAGAGTGTCACAATACTTTCTACACACACGACTAGACTCACACAGAGTGTCACAATACTTTCTACACATACGACTAGACTCACACAGAGTGTCACAATACTTTCCACACACACACGACTAGACTCACACAGAGTGTCACAATACTTTCCACACACGACTAGACTCACACAGAGTGTCACAATACTTTCCACACAACACGACTAGACTCACACAGAGTGTCACAATACTTTCTACACACACGACTAGACTCACACAGAGTGTCACAACGACACACACACGACTAGACTCACACAGAGTGTCACAACGACACACACGACTAGACTCACACAGAGTGTCACAACGACACACACACGACTAGACTCACATTTGAACTCATGAAAGTAGCAAGAGTTCAAGTTACAATACAAAGTCAACATTTATTGAATGAATAGAATGTTGGATGAATTATGTGGATGAGGAAAAACAAAGAGCTGCCAACATGGCAGGGTGATCACAAAAAGTAAACTGTACTTCCCGGCCATGAGAGCAATGCCATGGGGAAGGAAATAATAACCCACATCAGAGTAGCTACAAATGAAGACACAACTTACAATTCTAAGAAACTCCAAAAAATCATCCACAATACCACACATCGTCAAAAATGAGAGAAAAACTGTAATACTTTCAGTCTAGTCAATAACAATATTACTACACTGACTACATTCTTGCTAACAAAAACTTTGTCCTACAGAACAATTACTATAGCAATGAATCTAAGGCATAACTGGAAAACTTCTACTCAACAGCGACTTCTAGAAAAAAAAAAAAACTCAATCACAGCTTCTACATGACTCTCTAACTTTCCTCATAATGATCATTCTCCCAATCATAATCTTTAAACTCAGTTATGAGTTCTTTTATATAACAGACATTTTCTCTGCCATCCTTCCAGAACTTTCTCTCCGTGAAATTCACATTCATGCAAAAAGTATTTGTTATGACCTTCACTATAGCACGAGATTGCTAACTCCGTGTGAGTTCACAAAACTTGACCCACGCTCTGAACTTTTGTAAATCGCCAGTTTACAGACCTTGGACTGGTCTCTCCAAAAACAACCTAATTTTAGCTAGCCATAAAAACATGTCCAGAGAAAGTTCAATAAAAGTCAACATTTATTGAATGAATAGAATGTTGGATGAATTATGTGGATGAGGAAAAACAAAGAGCTGCCAACATGGCAGGGTGATCACAAAAAGTAAACTGTACTTCCCGGCCATGAGAGCAATGCCATGGGGAAGGAAATAATAACCCACATCAGAGTAGCTACAAATGAAGACACAACTTACAATTCTAAGAAACTCCAAAAAATCATCCACAATACCACACATCGTCAAAAATGAGAGAAAAACTGTAATACTTTCAGTCTAGTCAATAACAATATTACTACACTGACTACATTCTTGCTAACAAAAACTTTGTCCTACAGAACAATTACTATAGCAATGAATCTAAGGCATAACTGGAAAACTTCTACTCAACAGCGACTTCTAGAAAAAAAAAAAAACTCAATCACAGCTTCTACATGACTCTCTAACTTTCCTCATAATGATCATTCTCCCAATCATAATCTTTAAACTCAGTTATGAGTTCTTTTATATAACAGACATTTTCTCTGCCATCCTTCCAGAACTTTCTCTCCGTGAAATTCACATTCATGCAAAAAGTATTTGTTATGACCTTCACTATAGCACGAGATTGCTAACTCCGTGTGAGTTCACAAAACTTGACCCACGCTCTGAACTTTTGTAAATCGCCAGTTTACAGACCTTGGACTGGTCTCTCCAAAAACAACCTAATTTTAGCTAGCCATAAAAACATGTCCAGAGAAAGTTCAATAAAACTCATCAAAATCTCGGGATGTCGACGTCCAAAAATGACCTTCAATGAAAAATAACTGGATATTCCAAATTTAACTTTCATAAAACATGTCAGGATAAATTCATGATTCCTTGTGATTTTTTCAAGGTCCCTAACTGAGCTTGAGCAACAACAAAAAAAAAAAATGGTCGTGTGTCAAGAATGACCTTCATTTTCATCAACAATCTACATCATAATTAAATAAGGGATTTAAGCAGTTAGTCAAAATACCAAATTTACCGTGAATTATATCCCTTAGAAAGAATTCTGTCACATATTTTCTGCTTGAAAGAGAAGAGGCAATGTTTTTCTTAGATTATGATACGTAAAAACTCGCTAACCCACAAACGCAACGGAAAACGTAGATGTTCTAATTTTTATGCAGGAGTTCACCTGTGATATGAATATTATTGCATTGGTTCCGCATATTTAAAAGTCTGAGAAACACTGCAATAAAAAACAAATCTAACAGGGAACAAAGTACACAAACCCAACAGCTATACATTTTTGTTTTGCTTAAAATCTGTCCATTCCAGGCAGAGTTTGTTGAATTATTAATCCCTTTCCTTTCATATGTTGTAAAGCATACATACCGTTCAAGTTGTAATCGTGTATACCTTCCGCCGTGTAAGGGTATATACCGTCCAAGTTCCTAGGGTATATACCGTCCAAGTTCCTAGGGTATATACCGTCCAAGTTCCTAGGGTATATACCGTCCAAGATCATAGCGTATATACCGTCCAAGTTCCTAGGGTATATACCGTCCAAGTTCCTAGGGTATAGACTCACACAGAGTGTCACAATACTTTCCACACACACGACTAGACTCACACAGAGTGTCACAATACTTTCCACACATACACGACTAGACTCACACAGAGTGTCACAATACTTTCTACACACACACGACTAGACTCACACAGAGTGTCACAACGACACACACACGACTAGACTCACACAGAGTGTCACAACGACACACACACGACTAGACTCACACAGAGTGTCACAACGACACACACACGACTAGACTCACATTTGAACTCATGAAAGTAGCAAGAGTTCAAGTTACAATACAAAGTCAACATTTATTGAATGAATAGAATGTTGGATGAATTATGTGGATGAGGAAAAACAAAGAGCTGCCAACATGGCAGGGTGATCACAAAAAGTAAACTGTACTTCCCGGCCATGAGAGCAATGCCATGGGGAAGGAAATAATAACCCACATCAGAGTAGCTACAAATGAAGACACAACTTACAATTCTAAGAAACTCCAAAAAATCATCCACAATACCACACATCGTCAAAAATGAGAGAAAAACTGTAATACTTTCAGTCTAGTCAATAACAATATTACTACACTGACTACATTCTTGCTAACAAAAACTTTGTCCTACAGAACAATTACTATAGCAATGAATCTAAGGCATAACTGGAAAACTTCTACTCAACAGCGACTTCTAGAAAAAAAAAAAAACTCAATCACAGCTTCTACATGACTCTCTAACTTTCCTCATAATGATCATTCTCCCAATCATAATCTTTAAACTCAGTTATGAGTTCTTTTATATAACAGACATTTTCTCTGCCATCCTTCCAGAACTTTCTCTCCGTGAAATTCACATTCATGCAAAAAGTATTTGTTATGACCTTCACTATAGCACGAGATTGCTAACTCCGTGTGAGTTCACAAAACTTGACCCACGCTCTGAACTTTTGTAAATCGCCAGTTTACAGACCTTGGACTGGTCTCTCCAAAAACAACCTAATTTTAGCTAGCCATAAAAACATGTCCAGAGAAAGTTCAATAAAACTCATCAAAATCTCGGGATGTCGACGTCCAAAAATGACCTTCAATGAAAAATAACTGGATATTCCAAATTTAACTTTCATAAAACATGTCAGGATAAATTCATGATTCCTTGTGATTTTTTCAAGGTCCCTAACTGAGCTTGAGCAACAACAAAAAAAAAAAATGGTCGTGTGTCAAGAATGACCTTCATTTTCATCAACAATCTACATCATAATTAAATAAGGGATTTAAGCAGTTAGTCAAAATACCAAATTTACCGTGAATTATATCCCTTAGAAAGAATTCTGTCACATATTTTCTGCTTGAAAGAGAAGAGGCAATGTTTTTCTTAGATTATGATATGTAAAAACTCGCGAACCCACAAACGCAACGGAAAACGTAGATATTCTAATTTTTATGCAGGAGTTCACCTGTGATATGAATATTATTGCATTGGTTCCGCATATTTAAAAATCTGAGAAACACTGCAATAAAAAACAAATCTAACAGGCAACAAAGTACACAAACCCAACAGCTATACATTTTTGTTTTGCTTAAAATCTGTCCATTCCAGGCAGAGTTTGTTGAATTATTAATCCCTTTCCTTTCATATGTTGTAAAGTATACATACCGTTCACGTTGTTATCGTGTATACCTTCCGCCGTATAAGGGTATATACTGTCCAAGTTCCTAGGGTATATACCGTCCAAGTTCCTAGGGTATATACCGTCCAAGTTCCTAGGGTATATACCGTCCAAGTTCCTAGGGTATATACCGTCCAAGTTCCTAGGGTATATACCGTCCAAGTTCCTAGGGTATATACCGTCCAAGTTCCTAGGGTATATACCGTCCAAGTTCCTAGGGTATATACCGTCCAAGATCATAGCGTATATACCGTCCAAGTTCCTAGGGTATATACCGTCCAAGTTCCTAGGGTATATACCGTCCAAGTTCCTAGTGTATATACCGTCCAAGTTCCTAGGGTATATACCGTCCAAGTTCCTAGGGTATATACCGTCCAAGTTCCTAGGGTATATACCGTCCAAGTTCCTAGGGTATATACCGTCCAAGTTCCTAGGGTATATACCGTCCAAGTTCCTAGGGTATATACCGTCCAAGTTCCTAGGGTATATACCGTCCAAGTTCCTAGGGTATATACCGTCCAAGATCATAGCGTATATACCGTCCAAGTTCCTAGGGTATATACCGTCCAAGATCATAGCGTATATACCGTCCAAGTTCCTAGGGTATATACCGTCCAAGATCCTAGGGTATATACCGTCCAAGTTCCTAGCGTATATACCGTCCAAGTTCCTAGGGCATTTATTGAATGAATAGAATGTTGGATGAATTATGTGGATGAGGAAAAACAAAGAGCTGCCAACATGGCAGGGTGATCACAAAAAGTAAACTGTACTTCCCGGCCATGAGAGCAATGCCATGGGGAAGGAAATAATAACCCACATCAGAGTAGCTACAAATGAAGACACAACTTACAATTCTAAGAAATCCAAAAAATCATCCACAATACCACACATCGTCAAAAATGAGAGAAAAACTGTAATACTTTCAGTCTAGTCAATAACAATATTACTACACTGACTACATTCTTGCTAACAAAAACTTTGTCCTACAGAACAATTACTATAGCAATGAATCTAAGGCATAACTGGAAAACTTCTACTCAACAGCGACTTCTAGAAAAAAAAAAAAACTCAATCACAGCTTCTACATGACTCTCTAACTTTCCTCATAATGATCATTCTCCCAATCATAATCTTTAAACTCAGTTATGAGTTCTTTTATATAACAGACATTTTCTCTGCCATCCTTCCAGAACTTTCTCTCCGTGAAATTCACATTCATGCAAAAAGTATTTGTTATGACCTTCACTATAGCACGAGATTGCTAACTCCGTGTGAGTTCACAAAACTTGACCCACGCTCTGAACTTTTGTAAATCGCCAGTTTACAGACCTTGGACTGGTCTCTCCAAAAACAACCTAATTTTAGCTAGCCATAAAAACATGTCCAGAGAAAGTTCAATAAAACTCATCAAAATCTCGGGATGTCGACGTCCAAAAATGACCTTCAATGAAAAATAACTGGATATTCCAAATTTAACTTTCATAAAACATGTCAGGATAAATTCATGATTCCTTGTGATTTTTTCAAGGTCCCTAACTGAGCTTGAGCAACAACAAAAAAAAAAAATGTCGTGTGTCAAGAATGACCTTCATTTTCATCAACAATCTACATCATAATTAAATAAGGGATTTAAGCAGTTAGTCAAAATACCAAATTTACCGTGAATTATATCCCTTAGAAAGAATTCTGTCACATATTTTCTGCTTGAAAGAGAAGAGGCAATGTTTTTCTTAGATTATGATATGTAAAAACTCGCGAACCCACAAACGCAACGGAAAACGTAGATATTCTAATTTTTATGCAGGAGTTCACCTGTGATATGAATATTATTGCATTGGTTCCGCATATTTAAAAATCTGAGAAACACTGCAATAAAAAACAAATCTAACAGGCAACAAAGTACACAAACCCAACAGCTATACATTTTTGTTTTGCTTAAAATCTGTCCATTCCAGGCAGAGTTTGTTGAATTATTAATCCCTTTCCTTTCATATGTTGTAAAGTATACATACCGTTCACGTTGTTATCGTGTATACCTTCCGCCGTATAAGGGTATATACTGTCCAAGTTCCTAGGGTATATACCGTCCAAGTTCCTAGGGTATATACCGTCCAAGTTCCTAGGGTATATACCGTCCAAGTTCCTAGGGTATATACCGTCCAAGTTCCTAGGGTATATACCGTCCAAGTTCCTAGGGTATATACCGTCCAAGTTCCTAGGTATATACCGTCCAAGTTCCTAGGGTATACCGTCCAAGATCATAGCGTATATACCGTCCAAGTTCCTAGGGTATATACCGTCCAAGTTCCTAGGGTATATACCGTCCAAGTTCCTAGTGTATATACCGTCCAAGTTCCTAGGGTATATACCGTCCAAGTTCCTAGGGTATATACCGTCCAAGTTCCTAGGGTATATACCGTCCAAGTTCCTAGGGTATATACCGTCCAAGTTCCTAGGGTATATACCGTCCAAGTTCCTAGGGTATATACCGTCCAAGTTCCTAGGTATATACCGTCCAAGTTCCTAGGGTATATACCGTCCAAGATCATAGCGTATATACCGTCCAAGTTCCTAGGTATATACCGTCCAAGATCATAGCGTATATACCGTCCAAGTTCCTAGGGTATATACCGTCCAAGATCCTAGGGTATATACCGTCCAAGTTCCTAGCGTATATACCGTCCAAGTTCCTAGGGTATATACCGTCCAAGTTCCTAGTGTATATACCGTCCAAGTTCCTAGGGTATATACCGTCCAAGTTCCTAGGGTATATACCGTCCAAGTTCCTAGGGTATATACCGTCCAAGTTCCTAGGGTATATACCGTCCAAGTTCCTAGGGTATATACCGTCCAAGTTCCTAGGGTATATACCGTCCAAGTTCCTAGGGTATACCGTCCAAGTTCCTAGCGTATATACCGTCCAAGTTCCTAGGGTATATACCGTCCAAGTTCCTAGGGTATATACCGTCCAAGTTCCTAGGGTATATACCGTCCAAGTTCCTAGGGTATATACCGTCCACCTTCTAAATAATGCTACAATTTATCCTCAAAGGAGCCTGGGGGGAACTGGACTGGACGAGACAAACCACATCCACTGTCAGTTCTCATAAGGCTAATACTTCACCACAGCCTTCACCTTCACTGGGACATTTCGGACCTGGTCTGGGAACCGAAGATGTATTTGAGAGTTAACAGAACTTTTTTTTTATGTAAATGTGAATTTTAAAAAATGTTCATGATGGAAGATGTAATATCCTTTGCAGACCCGTATTTTGTTTTCAATTAATTGTTTTTCTCGTTGTGTGATATGTAAATAAATATGTAATGTCTGTATGTGCATCATCATCATCATCATCAGGTGCCGTGCCGACTGGCGTTGGCTATTATGCTTCTCCAGGGTACCCGATCCTTCATGCAGACCATCAGTTCAGTTGGTGATCTCCTCTCACACCATCCCATCAGACTGTCCAGTATCATTTCTCTTGGTCTTCCTCTTGATCTTCTTCCTTCTATTTTTCCTGTTGTTATAATATTTTCAATGCCCCCTCTTCTCATTGCATGTCCTATGAAAGTACATTGTCTCTCTCTTATCTTTCTGACAAGGTTTTTTGTCTCTCCAGCTCTTCTCATACATTCTTCATTAGTTATTTTTGCTGTCCAGGGGATTCGCAACATTTATATGAGTAGGTGCATACTCATATAAATGTAATACGTATACATGTTAAATCTATCTATCTATCTATCTATCTATCTATCTATCTATCTATCTATCTATCTATCTATCTATCTATCTATCTATCTATCTATCTATCTATCTATCTATCTATCTATCTATGTGTCTGCCTGTCTATCTATCTATCTATCTATCTATCTATCTATCTATCTATCTATCTATCTATCTATCTATCTATCTATCTGTCCATGTGTCTATCTATCTATCTATCTATCTATCTATCTATCTATCTATCTATCTATCTAACTATCTATCTGTCTGTCTGTCTGTCTGCCTGTCTATCTATCTGTCTGTCTGTCTATCTGTCTATCTATCTATCTATCTATCTATCTATCTATCTATCTATCTATCTATCTATCTGTTTGTCTGTCTGCCTGTCTATCTATCTGTCTGTCTGTCTGTCTGTCTATCTATCTGTCTCTCTGTCTGTCTATCTATCTATCTATCTATCTATATGGGGAGCGAAGGCGGTGTCCCAACAGTCAGTCAGTGATACATAGCTGACATGCTAGTCAAGGTTTTCGAACCTTAGATAGCAAGACCCTGTCTCACATCTCCTTCTTTACCCCCCAGTAGCATACCTAACCTGGATATATGTGCAGGGATCGCTATAGTCCCCATGGTGGTGGAGTTTGCTAAAGAAGTATTGCACACTCCCTGGTTTTTAGCCGTACTCCAGGTCTGAAGAAATGGCTGGCATGACCCGCTCTCAATCCGATGTCAACACCTTCACAGCACCCGATCTCAAGCCCATGTCAACACCTTCACAGCACATACTCTCAAGCCGATGTCACCACTTTCACAGCACCCGCTCTCAAGCCCATGTCAACACCTTCACAGCACCCGCTCTCAAGCCCATGTCAACACCTTCGCAGCACCCACTCTCAAGCCCATGTCAACACCTTCGCAGCACCCACTCTCAAGCCCATGTCAACACCTTCGCAGCACCCACTCTCAAGCCCATGTCAACACCTTCACAGCACCCACTCTCAAGCCCATGTCAACACCTTCACAGCACCCACTCTCAAGCCCATGTCAACACCTTCACAGCACCCACTCAGTTCCTAGCGTATATACCGTCCAAGTTCCTAGGGTATATACCGTCCAAGTTCCTAGGGTATATACCGTCCAAGTTCCTAGGGTATATACCGTCCAAGTTCCTAGGGTATATACCGTCCACCTTCTAAATAATGCTACAATTTATCCTCAAAGGAGCCTGGGGGGAACTGGACTGGACGAGACAAACCACATCCACTGTCAGTTCTCATAAGGCTAATACTTCACCACAGCCTTCACCTTCACTGGGACATTTCGGACCTGGTCTGGGAACCGAAGATGTATTTGAGAGTTAACATAACTTTTTTTTTATGTAAATGTGAATTTAAAAAAAATGTTCATGATGGAAGATGTAATATCCTTTGCAGACCCGTATTTTGTTTTCAATTAATTGTTTTTCTCGTTGTGTGATATGTAAATAAATATGTAATGTCTGTATGTGCATCATCATCATCATCATCAGGTGCCGTGCCGACTGGCGTTGGCTATTATGCTTCTCCAGGGTACCCGATCCTTCATGCAGACCATCAGTTCAGTTGGTGATCTCCTCTCACACCATCCCATCAGACTGTCCAGTATCATTTCTCTTGGTCTTCCTCTTGATCTTCTTCCTTCTATTTTTCCTGTTGTTATAATATTTTCAATGCCCCCTCTTCTCATTGCATGTCCTATGAAAGTACATTGTCTCTCTCTTATCTTTCTGACAAGGTTTTTGTCTCTCCAGCTCTTCTCATACATTCTTCATTAGTTATTTTTGCTGTCCAGGGGATTCGCAACATTTATATGAGTAGGTGCATACTCATATAAATGTAATACGTATACATGTTAAATCTATCTATCTATCTATCTATCTATCTATCTATCTATCTATCTATCTATCTATCTATCTATCTATCTATCTATCTATCTATCTATCTATCTATCTATCTATCTATCTATGTGTCTGCCTGTCTATCTATCTATCTATCTATATCTATCTATCTATCTATCTATCTATCTATCTATCTATCTATCTATCTGTCCATGTGTCTATCTATCTATCTATCTATCTATCTATCTATCTATCTATCTATCTATCTAACTATCTATCTGTCTGTCTGTCTGTCTGCCTGTCTATCTATCTGTCTGTCTGTCTATCTGTCTATCTATCTATCTATCTATCTATCTATCTATCTATCTATCTATCTATCTATCTGTTTGTCTGTCTGCCTGTCTATCTATCTGTCTGTCTGTCTGTCTGTCTATCTATCTGTCTCTCTGTCTGTCTATCTATCTATCTATCTATCTATATGGGGAGCGAAGGCGGTGTCCCAACAGTCAGTCAGTGATACATAGCTGACATGCTAGTCAAGGTTTTCGAACCTTAGATAGCAAGACCCTGTCTCACATCTCCTTCTTTACCCCCCAGTAGCATACCTAACCTGGATATATGTGCAGGGATCGCTATAGTCCCCATGGTGGTGGAGTTTGCTAAAGAAGTATTGCACACTCCCTGGTTTTTAGCCGTACTCCAGGTCTGAAGAAATGGCTGGCATGACCCGCTCTCAATCCGATGTCAACACCTTCACAGCACCCGATCTCAAGCCCATGTCAACACCTTCACAGCACATACTCTCAAGCCGATGTCACCACTTTCACAGCACCCGCTCTCAAGCCCATGTCAACACCTTCACAGCACCCACTCTCAAGCCCATGTCAACACCTTCGCAGCACCCACTCTCAAGCCCATGTCAACACCTTCGCAGCACCCACTCTCAAGCCCATGTCAACACCTTCGCAGCACCCACTCTCAAGCCCATGTCAACACCTTCACAGCACCCACTCTCAAGCCCATGTCAACACCTTCACAGCACCCACTCTCAAGCCCATGTCAACACCTTCACAGCACCCACTCTAAAGCCCATGTCAACACCTTCACAGCACCCACTCTCAAGTCCATGTCAACACCTTCACAGCACCCACTCTCAAGCCCATGTCAACACCTTCACAGCACCCACTCTCAAGCCCATGTCAACACCTTCACAGCACCCACTCTCAAGCCCATGTCAACACCTTCACAGCACCCACTCTCAAGCCGATGTCAACACCTTCACAGCAATGAGCACCAGCTCACAGCTACAGGGAGATGCGACACGACAATGTGTGCGCGCGTGGGCGTGTGCGCGTGTGGGCGTGCGTGTGCGTGTGTGTGTGTGTGTGTGTGCGTGTGTGTGTGTGTGTATGTGTGTGTGTGTGTGTGTGTGTGTGTGTGTGTGTGTGTGAACATATGTTGGTATATGCGGTTTTTGTTTTGACAGACATAATTATTTTTTACAAAAGATGACGGAAACAGAACCAAGGGGTAGACCAAGACAGAGATGGAAAGACAACATAGAAGAGGATATATAAGAAATTGGCGTAACCAACTGGAGATAGAAAATTAGGAATAGAGAGGAATGGAGGCAAACTTTATCTGCAGCAATGAGCCTTATTGGCTCGGAAAGCTGAGACGAAGAAGAAGAAGAAGAAGAAGAAGATATTTATGTTGCTAGTTTTCATGTTTCCTTTTTAATTTCATATCTAATTTTTCTACACAATTGCGATACACGGAATGTGCTTTGTGTGTTCTTTTTTACTTTTTTTTTTGGTTTCTTACACCATACAACAATCCAATATTTTAGCAAAAGCCTTTCTCAAGGATCACATACAAACACAATACAACAAATAGAAATGCGAGAAACAGATGAACAATTAAAACACTTGCCTGTTTGGTCTCCTCCTTGTAAGAAACACGGGGACAAACCTGTTCTTGACAGTGTGTAAGATGTGTAGTTCTTGGTAGAGCACGCGATCTTGTTTGTATGTAAAAATGTATGATTGTTGATGTGGTTGTGTTCTTGACAGTGTGTAAGATGTGTAGTTCTTGGTAGAGCCCGCGATCTTGTTTGTATGTAAAAATGTATGATTGTTGATGTGGTTGTGTTCTTGACAGTGTGTAAGATGTGTAGTTCTTGGTAGAGCACGCGATCTTGTTTGTATGTAAAAATGTATGATTGTTGATGTGGTTGTGTTCTTGACAGTGTGTAAGATGTGTAGTTCTTGGTAGAGCACGCGATCTTGTTTGTATGTAAAAATGTATGATTGTTGATGTGGTTGTGTTCTTGACAGTGTGTAAGATGTGTAGTTCTTGGTGGAGCACGCGATCTTGTTTGTATGTAAAAATGTATGATTGTTTATATGGTTGTGTTCTTGACAGTGTGTAAGATGTGTAGTTCTTGGTGGAGCACGCGATCTTGTTTGTATGTAAAAATGTATGATTGTTGATGTGGTTGTGTTCTTGACAGTGTGTAAGATGTGTAGTTCTTGGTAGAGCACTTGATCCTGTCGGTATTTAAGACTTATATCCAAAGACCCAGCTTATTTGGTGTAATAACAGCAAAATATCCAACTTACTGCTTCCCCCCCCCCCCCCCAGCAGCTAAATAATTAGCAGATGAACTAAGTAGTTATGACATTGATATTACAGCATTACAGGAAATCAGGTGGCTTGGAGAAGATATAACAGTCAAAGGAGAAACTGTACTGGTATACGGAGCTATTACCAATGGAAGAAATGAACTTGGGACAGGTTTTGCTGTCAAGAGAAAAGTATAGGACTTAGTGAAGTCTTCAGTGCTACCAATGAAAGAATCAGCAGCCTCTGCATCAAGGGAACAAAGATAAATATAACAGTGATTAATGCGCATGGGCCAGCAGAAGATACAGAAGATTAAGTCAAAGAAGAATTTTACAACACGTTAGAGAGAGTAATAGAGAAGACACAGAAACATGATAATACTAGGAGACTTCAATGCAAAGATAGGAAAGAAGGAGTCACACAGACACATCACAGGAAAAGAAAGTCTGCATGAAACATCTAATGATAATGGATGGAGACTAATAAATATGGCAGAAGCTTATGGAATGAGAATAAGCAGCACACGTTTTCAAAATAAGAACATCCATAAACAAACATGGAAATCTCCCGATAATCTAACATGCAACCAGATAGACCATGTTTTAATGGATACTAACCACACAACAAACATACTTGAGATCAGAAGTTACAAAGGGGCTGAATGCAGCACCGACCATTATCTTGTTGGAGCTAAATTAAAATTCAGACTGTAGAAATATTTTTATAGTAAATTAAATAAAAGCTCAGTAATAAATAGAGATACTTTGAAAAGAGAAGAAACTAAACAAAAATTCAGAAAAGAACGAAACCATAAGATAAACACAAGAGGGAATGAAGAAAACAAAAACACTGATGACAGATGGGAAGATATAGAAATCATTATAAAGAACACAGCGGAAGAATGCCTGGGAGTCAAGACCATAACTAAAAAAAAACAAAGAACTGGTTGGATGAAGTCTGCAGAGAGGCAGTCATAAAGAAAAGAACAGCAAGACAGAAATGATTGAATGGCATGAACAACAAAACAAACGAGGAGAAGTAGCGCACACAATATAAATAAACTCAAAAAGTTATCCGTCAACAAAAACGACAATATATGAAAGATATGGTGAGTGAGATGCAGACATGCCATCAAAATAAGAAAAGCAGGGAATTCTATAAAGACTTGCTAACAGTAAAGCAAGGGTATAAACAACCTCTGCAGAGCTTGAAGGATAGTAATGGAAGCGTGATAAATAATGAAGGGAAAATCTGTACCAGATGGAAAGAATATTTGGAAAAAACTGCTAAACTGTGAAGAACCTATAAGCATATTACCATACAAAGAAATACAGACTTGTGAACCTGAAATAGAGGAACCAGACTTAGAAGAAGCTATCCACAGTATCATGCTTCTACGAAACAGCAAAGCAACGGGTTCATATGGAACTGCAACAGAACTAATTAAGGAAGAAGGTCTAAATCTACATGAACAGATATGTGCACTAATACAACAAATATGGAAAGAAGAAAAACTCCCTAGTGAATGGAGAGAATCATTACTGATCCCAGTATTAAAAAAAGGCGATAAGAGCAAGTGTGAAAACTACAGAGGAATATCATTACTACAAACAAGCTACAAAATACTATCTATTATACTTTTAAATAGATTAAAATCATACAGCGAGAACATATTGGGAGACTATCAAGCAGAATTTATAAAGAATAGGTCAACCGTAGACCAAATATTTTATCTACGTCAAAGGGCAGAAAAGTACTGTGTGTAAGATGTGTAGTTCTTGGTGGAGCCCGCGATCTTGTTTGTATGTAAAAATGTATGATTGTTTATATGGTTGTGTTCTTGACAGTGTGTAAGATGTGTAGTTCTTGGTGGAGCCCGCGATCTTGTTTGTATGTAAAAATGTATGATTGTTGATGTGGTTGTGTTCTTGACAGTGTGTAAGATGTGTAGTTCTTGGTAGAGCCCGCGATCTTGTTTGTATGTAAAAATGTATGATTGTTGATGTGGTTGTGTTCTTGACAGTGTGTAAGATGTGTAGTTCTTGGTAGAGCCCGCGATCTTGTTTGTACGTAAAAATGTATGATTGTTGATGTGGTTGTGTTCTTGACAGTGTGTAAGATGTGTAGTTCTTGGTAGAGCACTTGATCCTGTCGGTATTTAAGACTTATATCCAAAGACCCAGCTTATTTGGTGTAATAACAGCAAAATATCCAACTTACTGCTTCCCCCCCCCCCAGCAGCTAAATAATTAGCAGATGAACTAAGTAGGTATGACATTGATATTACAGCATTACAGGAAATCAGGTGGCTTGGAGAAGATATAACAGTCAAAGGAGAAACGGTACTGGTATACGGAGCTATTACCAATGGAAGAAATGAACTTGGGACAGGTTTTGCTGTCAAGAGAAAAGTAAGGGACTTAGTGATGGACTTCAGTGCTACCAATGAAAGAATCAGCAGCCTCCGCATCAAGGGAACAAAGAAAAATATAACAATGATTAATGTGCATGCACCAACAGAAGATTCAGAAGATGAAGTCAAAGAAGAGTTTTACAACACGCTAGAGAGAGTAATAGAGAAGACCCAGAAACATGATGTACTGATAATACCAGGAGATTTCAATGCAAAGATAGGAAAGGAGGAGTCACACAGACACATCACAGGGAAAGAAAGTCTGCATGAAACATTTAATGATAATGGATGGAGACTAATAAATATGGCAGAAGCTTATGGAATGAGAATAAGTACCACACGTTTTCAAAATAAGAAAATCCATAAACAAACATGGAAATCTCCCGATAATCTAACAGACAACCAGATAGACCATGTTTTAATGGATACTAACCACACAACAAACATACTTGAGATCAGAAGTTACAGAGGGGCTGAATGCAGCAGCGACCATTATCTTGTTGGAGCTAAATTAAAATTCAGACTGAAGAAATATTTTTATAGTAAATTAAATAAAAGCTCAGTAATAAATAGAGATACTTTGAAAAGAGAAGAAACTAAACAAAAATTCAGAACAGACCGAAACCATAAGATAAACACAAGAGGGAATGAAGAAAACAAAAACACTGATGACAGATGGGAAGATATAGAAATCATTATAAAGAACACAGCGGAAGAGTGCCTGGGAGTCAAGACCATAACTAAAAAAAAACAAAGAACTGGTTGGATGAAGTCTGCAGAGAGGCAGTCATAAAGAAAAGAACAGCAAGACAGAAATGATTGAATGGCATGAACAACAAAACAAACGAGGAGAAGTAGCGCACACAATATAAATAAACTCAAAAAATTATCCGTCAACAAAAACGACAATATATGAAGATATGGTGAGTGAGATGCAGACATGCCATCAAAATAAGAAAAGCAGGGAATTCTATAAAGACTTGCTAACAGTAAAGCAAGGGTATAAACAACCTCTGCAGAGCTTGAAGGATAGTAATGGAAACGTGATAAATAATGAAGGGAAAATCTGTACCAGATGGAAAGAATAT
Source organism: Achatina immaculata (assembly GCA_009760885.1). Lineage (NCBI taxonomy): Eukaryota > Metazoa > Mollusca > Gastropoda > Stylommatophora > Achatinidae > Lissachatina > Lissachatina immaculata. The sequence continues at coordinate 36,160,846 of CM019706.1, forward strand.
TTGGAAAAAACTGCTAAACCATGAAGAACCTATAAGCACATTACCATACAAAGAAATACAGACTTGTCAACCTGAAATAGAGGAACAAGACTTAGAAGAAGCTATCCACAGTATCATGTTTCTACGAAACAACAAAGCAACGGGTTCATATGGAACTGCAACAGAACTAATTAAGGAAGGAGGTCTAAATCTACATGAACAGATATGTGCACTAATACAACAAATATGGAAAGAAGAAAAACTCCCTAGTGAATGGAGAGAATCATTACTGATCCCAGTATTAAAAAAAGGCGATAAGAGCAAGTGTGAAAACTACAGAGGAATATCATTACTACAAACAAGCTGCAAAATACTATCTATTATACTTTTAAATAGATTAAAATCATACATCGAGAACATACTGGGAGACTATCAAGCAGAATTTATAAAGAATAGGTCAACCGTAGACCAAATATTTTATCTACGTCAAAGGGCAGAAAAGTACTGGGAATATGGAAAAAGAAGTACATAAAATCTTCACTGACTTCAAGAAAGCCTATGACAGCATAGATAGAAGCAGCTTATGGAAAATTATGAAAGAATGTGAGATACCTAATAAACTAATCAATCTGACCAGAATATGTATGGAGGATGCACAAATTATAGTAATATATAAAGGAAGAAAGTCAGAACCCTTCTCTATAAGACTGGTTTAAAACAAGGTGATACATTATCTCTATTATTATTCAACCTAGTACTAGAAAAGGTAATCAGAAAAGTGAAAGAAGAAAGCAGGACAGACAAACAAGATAAAATACTAGGATACGTTGATGACATCGACCTGGCGAGTGAAATTATGCAAGAAGTCATTAATACCTGGAAACACCTGAGAGATGTAGCATTAAAAGTGGGCTTGACCATTAACCAAGATAAGACAGAGTATATGAAGATATCAAGAGACCAGGAGCTGAATGATCCAGATTATATAAATGTTGGCGATATAATTGTTAGGAAAGCAGACACATACAAATATCTAGGCACAACCTTCAGCAGAAGCAACACAGTAAGCGAGGAAATTAAAATCAAAGTACAGATAGGGAATAAAATATACTTTGCCTTGCAACACCTGTTAAAGTCCAAAATTCTGTCCAAAACACCAAAATAAAAATCTACAAAACTATAATAAGACCAACTGTCACGTATGGATCAAAACATGGAGTACGACAAAGAAAGATGAACAACAACTGCAGATTTTGAGAACAAGATCTTAAGAAGAATTGTTAGGCCGATAAAGGATACCAACAGTGGAGAATGGAGAGCTAGAAAGAACAATGAACTGAACAACTTATTTAAATCCAAAAGAATTATAAATGTCTTGAAACTGAACAGACTACGCTGGCTGTGGCATGTAGAAAGAATGGAAGAGAACAGAGAAACCAAAATGATGTATGCACAAGAGATGAGGGAAACAAGACCAAGGGGTAGACCAAGACAGAGATGGAAAGACAACATAGAAGAGGATATAAAGGAAATTGGTGTGATCAACTGGGGAGTGAAGGTTAGTAATAGAGAGGAATGGAGGCGAACTTTATCTACAGCAAAGAGCCTTAATGGTTTGAAAAACTGAAGAAGACGAAGAACCAACTTACTGTGCGCAAATAAGAGCACCTTCTTGTTGTATGCAATAACACTACAAAATATACAGCTATCCAACTTCCTGTATACAGTCAGTCAGTCAGTCATTTGCATGTCCCTTGGGGAACTTTGTCTCCCTAACAGCAACATCTGTTGTAAGCAAGATGCCCTGCTGCTGATGCATCTATCTGCAGATTATCAACGATGTCTTGCAGCCATCTTCACCTCTTCCTCTCTTTCTTTTTCCCATTATGTACCTTTCCAAGACCTTCTTTAGACTATCATGACGTTTAATGTGTCCAAAATATTTACTCGTAAGTTTTCTCTCTTTAATCCTCTTTACAAGCCAGCCTTCTTCAATATTAAGTTATTGTAGTATGGATATATTTGTTCTTCTTTGTGTCAATGATATTTGAGGAACTCTTCTGTAGCATTTATATTCAAAGGCATTTGTATGTTTCTCGGCTGTTTTGTTAAGTGTCCAGGTCTCACAGGCATATTTTGCGATGGGAAAGATGCATGCCCTTAAAAATCTTATATTTGTAGTTCTGTTTGTTCCTTTCATATCTTCTTTAGTTGTTTTACTTTCTGAAGAGCGATAGATGTCCTCCTTTTAATTTCCGTCATTGTATCTCCATTATTAGTTAGCAGTGATCCAAAATATTTAAAACTCTCCACTTCTTCCAGTTTTTCCTCATTGATACATATTTCAGCTGCCTTGTTTGTTTTGTCAGTTGTCATCAATTTAGTTTTCTTCGTATTAAGATAGAGGTTTTGCTCTTCGCTGTTCTTACGGACTGACATAATTAGTTTTTTTCCATTCCTTTTTGCCTTGTGGACAGTAATACTGTGTCATCAGCATATCTAATCTCTGTTATTTCATAACCTCCAATTGTTATGGCATCATCTACATCTTCTCTAACATTCCTCATTATATTTTCAGTATACAAGTTAAATAAGTAAGGTGACAATATGCACCCCTGACGGACCCCTTGTTTTATGTCAAACCAAGTTGTTGTTTCACCATTTATTCTTACTGCTGCTTGTTGGTCTAGTATATTAATTATATCAAATGTGTTGGAAATCCCATTTTTTCAATTATTTCCCAAAGTTTCTGATATCGTACACAATCAAATGCCTCTGAATAGTCTATAAAAGATAAATATAGATTCACTTTAAACTGTCTGCATTTCTCTATCATTAATCTTATATTGAATATGTGGTCTCTTGATCCTCTTCAAGCAAGCTTAGACACTGTATGCAACAAGAACAAAATATCCATTTCTTATTGTGTACATTAACAGCAAAATATCCAGTTGTCTAAGTTTCTTGGTATAATAACAGCAAAATATCTCTAACTATCTAATTTACTGTGTACAATAACAGCAAAATATCCAGCTATCCAACTTACTGGGTACAATAACAGCAACATATCCAGCTATCTAACTTACTGGACACAATAACAGCAAAATATCCAGCTGTCTAACTTACTGGGTACAATAACAGCAAAATATCCAGCTGTCTAACTTACTGGGTACAATAACAACAAACATCTAGCTACCTAACTTACTGTATGCAACAACAGCAAAATATATAATTCCTATTGTGTGCATTAACAGCAAAATATTCAGCTATCTATCTTACTGGGTACAATAACAGCAAAATATTCAGCTATCCAACTAACTGGGTATAATAACAGCACAATATCTAGCTATCCAACTTACTTGGTATCTCTCTCTCTCTCTCTCTGAACCTTAAGTGCCCATGGCACATGGGGCTTCCTCAAGGGTTTTCCACAAATGCCTGTCCTTCGCCTTTTTTTCTGCTCTTGCCCAGGTGAGCCCTCTATTGTTCAACATCCTTTCTGTTGTTCTTCTCCATGTCTCTTTTGGTCTACCCTTATTCCTGTTCCCCTGTGGTGTCCATCTTAGTGCTATTTTTGGTAGTGAGTTGTCAGTCATTCGGAGCACATGTCCCAACCATCGCCAGCGTCTTTCCTCAATAACTGCTGTCAGTGGCTTCATCTGCATTTCTGCCAACAAGATGTTATTTCTTATGGTGTTTGGCCAGAATATTTTCCTAATTCTTCGTAAACATTTAGTCTGCAAAGTATTCAACTCGTTTTCTATGGTTTTGGTGATTTTCCAGCATTCATTTCCATCGAGTAGTACACTTAGAACATTACTCTTAAATATCCTGATTTTCATATTTATGCTTAGTTTTTTTTATTTCCATATAGTTACTGGGTATAATAACAGCAAAATACCAAGCTACCCAACTTACTGGGTGTAATAACAGCAAAATATCTAAATATCAAACTTACTGGGTATAATAACAGCAAAATATCTAACTATCCAACTTACTGGGTATAATAACAGCGAAATATCTAACTATCCAACTTACTGGGTATAATAACAGCAAAATATCTAATTACCCAACTTACTGGGTATAATAACAGCAAAATATCTAACTATCCAACATACTGGGTATAATAACAGGAAACTATCTAACTGTACAACTTACTGGGTATAATAACAGCAAAATACACAGCTACCCGACTTATTTGATGTAGATGGTGCCGTTAGGGCAACTTATTCAGTCAGCTTAAACAATTCTATAAACACTTCTTCTTTTTCTTCTTCTTCTTCTTCTTTTTCTTCTTTTTCTTCTTCTTCTTCTACTGCTTATTTGCCTGCTTATGCCATCAGCGTCACATGGAGTTTCAGACATTGCTCCAGAGCAAGGTGAGAGGCCTGGGTAGCTGTCATGTTATACTTCCTCAGTGCATCTTTCACCCCATCTATCCACTTTTTCCGTGGTCGTCCTCATTCCCTCTATCCAGAGGTTCTCGAGTTGTGTGCACGTGCTGCTGGAAGTTCTGGACTCACGCGCGTCAAGTGCCCGAACCACTTAATTCTCTCTGATTTTTGATGTAGTCCTTCACAGGTGTTGTTCCCAGCATTTACTGGATAATTTCATTCCTCACTTGATCCCTTCTTGTTTTGTTACCATTTTTTTTCAGCATTTCACCTCTTATGTTGCTATCCTTCTCTCATGGTATTTGCTGAGTGTCCATGTTTGATAACTGATTGCACAGAAAAATTAAAACTCGCGCAAATACCCACAGTTATACTACACTTTCATCGTAACAAAGACATTCCCTGTATATACTGTGTGAAAACAATATTTCTGTATGTCTTTTCTGTCTCGTATCTCAAATCTGTCTTCTGGTTAAATGTCGACAAACCCTTTAGCCATCATTCGCTTTGAAATTGTCTTTAGCTGTCATTCACTTTGAGAATGTTATCTGAACTTTTTCAGATTTTGTATGTTAAGGGAGACTACCACAGTAAAGATTACAGTAAAAAGACAACGATAAATTATCGTTATTTCCCTTGTTTTACGTCCGGGTCTAGCGGAAGGTCTGTTAATTTCTATTGGAAAAAAATGTGAGCGATATTTTCATTGATAACACTTGCTTAATGATACTATGAGACAGAACGTGAGAACTGAAAACCTTTTATATTCTCTAAATGTGTCACTGATAGTGCTTTGAGAGGTAGCCTAGGATTCCGAATGATCGTGTAATTAGAGCTAGCCTACATTTATATCCATGCCATCAGAACTAGGTTGACATTTCTCACTGATTCTGTTATTAAATATAACCTATATGTATCTATGATATATTCGTAATTATGTCTTAAAGCTAGTTTAAGTTTATCAGCTGATGTGTCTTTAGATTAAATGATTGAGTGATTGATTGATTGATTGATTGATCTTTATTTCAAAATGGTTAAGGATTGGGCACGCAGGCCCGTGTGGCATTCAGCCCTTTATCATACATCTTTCGCTCTATTCCAGACATTCTACAAATATGCTGTTCATGTAACAAACATAACTAACATTGAAACTGAGAGACATAAAATAAAATATAACATTTACGTTTCGCTCTTAAACATCCACTTAGTACAGAAGTAACTACATACATATATAAATGACTATCCTGCTAAACAAAAATTTTCGGGACTATTCAGAATAAACAATTAATTGTATTCGGTGTCTGTAAGAGCAGTCTAAGATAACTTTTAAGTTTTATGATTCATGGAGGCATGTAGTCGACATCAAATAGATATTGGGAAAGTTTGTAGTTGGAGGAAGGAATGTCCTTAGATTAGATACCTAGACTATCTTGTGCTTATTCAATGTAACTATCCAAGATTTATCAGTGATTACATCAACAGAGCCACGCTACGTACCCAGGGAAGTGGCATTTAAAACCAATCTGCATATTTCTGACATTATAGCAAGACTAGATTCTCTGACTGTGACATTATAGTTAGACTGATTGTCTCTGTTATTGTGACAGTATAGCTAGACTTATTGTCGCTAAGATTGTAACATTATAACTAGACTGAATGTCTCTATGATTGTGACATTGTAATTAGACTGAATGTCTCCGTGATCGTGACATTGTAATTAGACTGAATGTCTCCGTGATCGTGACATTGTAATTAGACTGAATGTCTCCGTGATCGTGACATTACAACTAGACTGAACGTCTCTATGATTGTTAAATTAGACTTAATATCTCTATGATTGTGACATTATAATTAGACTTATTGTCTCTATAATTGTGACATTATAGCTAGACTGAATGTCCCTAAGATTGTGACATTATAATTAGACAGGTTGTCTCTATGATTGTGACATTATAATTAGACTGATTGTCTCTATGATTAGGACATTAAAGTTATAGAATGATTGTCTCTAAGATTGTGACATTATAGTTAGACTGATTTCTATGATTTTAACATTATAGTTAGATTGATTGTCTATGATTGGGGCTTTCTAGTTAGACTGATTGTTTATGATTGGGACATTATAGTTAGACTTATTGTCTATGACTGAGAGATTCTAGCTGGAGTAATTGTCTATGATTGGGACATTATATTTAGTCTGATTGTCTATGATTGGGACATTATATTTAGTCTGATTGTCTATGATTGGGACTCTATAGTTAGACTGATTGTCTATGATTCGGACATTATAAATAAACTGATTGTCTCTAAGATTGTGACGCTATAGACAGCCACTGAAACTGACCCAAAATTCCGTGTCGTGTTTCTAGAGTCAGAGTGTCTTTGTGTGGTCCACGTGACAGGCGTCAGCGTGGTCTCCATGGTGATATAAATTTGGCCACGAACCTTCTCCTGTCATCTCCCTCGGAAGTCAGAGCACTCTCGTGGACGTTCTTCGTGCCCTTATTTGGTTATCACTCAGCCCTGTGTGGGTGACTCGGGAGTCAGTAACTCAGCCCTGTGTGGGTGACTCGGGAGTCAATAACTCAGCCCTGTGTGGATGACTTGGGAGTCAGTAACTCAGCCCTGCGTGGGTGACTCGGGAGAGTCATTAAATCAGCCCTGTGTGGGTGGCACGGGTGATTCTTTGACTCAGACCTGCGAGAATGGCACGGGAGATTCTTTGACTCAGACCTGCGAGAATGGCACGGGAGATTCTTTGACTCAGACCTGCGAGAATGGCGCGGGAGATTCTTTGACTCAGACCTGCGAGAATGGCGCGGGAGATTCTTTGACTCAGACCTGCGAGAATGGCACGGGAGATTCTTTGACTCAGACCTGCGAGAATGGCACGGGAGATTCTTTGACTCAGACCTGCGAGAGTGGCACGGGAGATTCTTTGACTCAGACCTGCGAGGGTGGCACGGGAGATTCTTTGACTCAGACCTGCGAGGGTGGCACGGGAGATTCTTTGACTCAGACCTGCGAGAATGGCGAGGGAGATTCTTTGACTCAGACCTGCGAGAATGGCGAGGGAGATTCTTTGACTCTAATCCGTATCAGAAAAATCCGAGGGAAAATTGTCGAGAGGTTCTTCAGTCTACCCGGTTACTGCCATCTCCTGGAACTCTCCCGGATTTTCACACTTTTCGGCCTTGTCCTCCCTCTGGACACCATAGAAGAGTCTAGAGAGAATTAGTTCCCCGGAACTGGCAGAATGATATCCTTTGTGGTGGATGCAGTGGAAGTGTTGAGGCACAGCAACGTGTAGCAGCGGGAGCTGGTTACGGTGGCGTTCTTATCCGTCCTTGAGTGGAAGTAGAAGGCAGGAAGTGTGCAATACTTCTTTAGCAGGCTCCACTACAATGGGGGCTATGGTGATCCCTGCCTTGTTATCCAGACTAGCACTGTTACTGGGGTACCAACAAAGAGGCGGTTGGGCTGGAATGAATGAATGAATGAATGAATAATCTTTATTTTTCAAAGTAAAGAATTAGGTATGCAGAGAGAACTTGTGCTAGGCAGAAGTTGTAATAAGGAGAACTTCGGATGGAGAGAACTTGTGCTAGGCAGAAGTTGTAATAAGGAGAACTTCGGATGGAGAGAACTTGTGCTAGGCAGAAGTTGTAATAAGGAGAACTTCGGATGGAGAGAACTTGTGCTAGGCAGAAGTTGTAATAAGGAGAACTTCGGATGGAGAGAACTTGTGCTAATCGGAAATTGTAGTAAGGAGAACTTGTGTTAGAGAGAACTTATAATGGAGAGAACTTGTAGTAGGGAGAACTTATTCTAGAGAAAAATTGTAGTGAAGAGAACCTATGCTGGAGAGAACTTGTGCTAAAGTGAAATTGTAATGGGGAGAATTCGTGCTGGAGAGAATTTGTAGTAGATAGAACTTGTGTTGGTAAAAACATGTAACGGGAATGTGGTACAAGGTCTTGGTTGGCTACCATTCGCTAATTCTATGACAGGTCGCGCTAACTCTATGATTTGTCGCACTAACTCTATGATTTGTCGAACTAACTCTATGATTTGTCGCACTAACTCTATGATTGTTCGCACTAATTCTATGATTTATCGCACTAACTCTATGATTTGTTGCGCTAACTCTATGATTGGTCGCACTAACTTTATGATTTGTCGCACTGAATCTATGACTGTTCGCGCTAACTTTATGACTGATCGTGCTAACTCTATGATTTGTCGCACTAATTCTATGATTGGTCTCGGTAACTCTATGATTGGTCGCGCTAAATCTATAACTGGTCGCACTAACTCTAAGACTGGTCGCACTAACTCTAAGACTGGTCGCACTAAGATTTGTCGCACTAACTCTAAGATTGGTCGCGATAACTCTAAGGTTGGTCGGGATAACTCTAAGATTGGTCGGGATAACTCTATGATTTGTCGCTGACTGCCAAATCCGGCAGCATCGTCGTCTCCGCTCCTTTTTGACCCCTATATCTTTTCAAGTCAGATTTTATTTAAAACAGGAGAAAAAAACGAATACCAAAGTTCCCATTTACTTCCCATGTAAACGTCACTGAGTGACGTCAGTCATAAATTCTGGATTTGATGTTCCCTAGGTTCAAGGAAGGATAGAAGGAAAAAAGGAAACAGGAAACGGTCGGGACAAATGCTAAATCCTGTCCTGACAATTTAAAGAAAATGGAAACAGAGGATTACATAAAACGAGGCATCCGTAGTTCGGTTAGTCAGGAAGGTTAATGCCCTTGTGATGTTTACCGGCGGCAACTGGAACGTGTCGGTGGCCTTTCATCTTGTCTGTACATCGGTGACATGTGTAAATATTGCGAATGTGAGGAATGTTATAAGCAGATGATGATCATCATCATCATGTGCCACGTCGGAACCGAAGATCCAATCTGGTATCATGTCTGCTTGTGCTGCATTCAGAATCTGTCATCCGCCACGCCCTTGATGTCGATCACTCTTGAACATCATTGTCGTCTTCTAGATATCCTGTGTATCATTCTCATCTTCCAGCAATCATGTGTATCACTGGTCGTATTCAAGCTATCTTATGTGTCATTCTTGTACTGCATCATATATCTTGTGTATCATTGTTGCTTTGCATATATCTTGTATATCGTTACTATGATGTGGCTGCTTTGTGCTGGACTTTCTATTCTATGTGTCAGTAATGTCTGCTGTCTGTCTTGTGTATCATAAGAGTAACTGCTTTATCTATCACTTCTGTTATTGTGTGCTAGGCTGGGGAGAAGTGAAGGAGGCACGTGACTGAGAGATGTGACTGAGGGAATTTGTGCTTAGAGAGAAGTGATGGAGGTAATTTGTGCTGCAGAGAAGTGATGGAGAGAAGTGATTAAGGGACTCGTGCTAGAGAGAAGTAGTGGAGGGAATTTATACTGAAGAGAAGTGATAGAGAGAAGTGATTAAGGGCACTTGTGCTGAAGAGAAGTGATTAAGGGTATTTTTGCTAGAGAGTAGTGATGGGGGTAATTTATACTGAAGAGAAGTGATGGAGAGAAGTAATTAAGGGGACGTGCTGAAGAGAAGTGATTAAGGGGATTTGTGCTGAAGAGAATTGATGGAAGGAACTTATACTGGAGAGAAGTGATTAAGGGGATTTGTGTTGGAGAGAAGTGATTAAGGGGATTTGTGTTGGAGAGAAGTTATGAAAGGAGCTTATGCTGGAGAAAAGTGATGGAAGGACCATGTGCTGGAGAGAAGTGATGGAAGGAACGTATGCTGGAGAGAACTGATTAAGGGGATTTGTGCTGGAAAGAAGTGATGGAGGGATTTTGTTCTAGAGAGAAGTGATGGAAAGAACGTGTGCGAGAGAGAATTAATGGAAGGAACTTGTGCTAGAGAAAAGTGATGGAAGGATTCTGTGCTGGAGAGAAGTGATGGAAGGATTTTGTGTTAGAGAGAAGTGATTGAAGGAATGTGTGCTGGAGAGAAGTGATGGAAGGATTTTGTGCTAGAGAGAAGTGACGGAAGGACCGTGTGCTGGAGAGAAGTGATGGAAGGAACTTATGGTAGAGAAAAGTGATTGAATGATTTTGTGCTAGAGAAAAGTGAAGGAAGGATTTTGTGCTAGAGAGAAGTGATGGAAGGAAGATGTACTGGAGAGATATGATGGAAAGATTTTGTGCTAGAGAGAAGTAATGGAAAGGAACGTGTGCTGTAGAGAAGTGATGGAAAGAACTTGTGGTAGAGAAAAGTGATGGAATGATTTTGTGCTAGAGAGAAGTGATGGAAGGAATTTGTGGTAGAGAAAAGTGATGGAATAATTTTATGCTGGAGAGAAGTGATGGAAGGATTTTGTGCTAGAGAGAAGTGATGGAAGGAACGTGTACTAGAGAGAAGTGATGGAAGGAACTTGTGCTAGAGAGAAGTAATGGAAGGACCGTGTACTGAAGAGAACTGATGGAAGGATTTTGTGCTAGAGAGAAGTGATGGAAGGAACGTGTGCTGGAAAGAAGTGATGGAAGGAACTTGTGGTAGGGAAAAGTGATGGAAGGAACTTGTGGTAGAGAAAAGTGATTGAATGATTTTGTGCTAGAGAGAAGTGATGGAAGGAATTTGGGATAGAGAAAAGTGATGGTATAATTTTGTGCTGGAGAGAAGTGATGGAAGGATTTTTTGCTAGAGAGAAGAGATGGAAGGAACCTGTGGTAGAGAAAAGTGATGGAATAATTTTTTTGCTAGAGAGAAGTGATGGAAGGATGTTGTGCTAGAGAGAAGTGGTGGAAGGAACGTGTGCTGGAAAGAAGTGATGGAAGGAACTAGTGTTGGTGAGAACTTGCGGTGGTGGAGAGAACTTTCATTAGTAAGAATTTGTGCTAGAAAGAACTTATAGGAAACGTTCTGAACAGAACTGCTGAAGAGAACATGTGCCTGGAAGAAACTGGGTATGGATTTTAGGGTCGTAGTGAATTTGTTATGAACTGGAAATTTGAAGAGAAATTCGAAGAGTAAAATAATGGCTCCATGGATCTTTTATCTCTCAGTGTGTTCCTGGTACGCAGAAAAATATTTCATTGCTCGAACACAAACAGGACAATGGCAGAAAAATGTTGTATTGCTCGCACAACAACCGAAAACTGTTGTACTGCTTGTGCAACAATATAAAAATGTTGCATTGCTCGTACAACAGCAAAAAAAAAATATATATATATATTGAATTCTTTGTGCAACAACAGAAAAATGCTGTTTTGTTCTTTCAAAAACAGAAAAAATATTGCTTTGTTCGGACAGCAACTACAAAGTATTGCATTATTTGTACAACAAAATATTGTTGCATTATTCGTACAACAGAAAAATCTTCATTTGTTCGCAAAACAACAGAAAATCTTTCCAGACAGTGACAGGAACACATTTTTTGTGTTTGTCTCCCCTGTTCTTATTTCTCTACTTGGCGTTTTATAATAGTCTTTCTTTCTTTATTACTTTCGTTCATTCTTTATTACTTTCTTTATTTCTTTCTTTCTTAAACTTTTGTCAAATGTTTCCGTTGCAGTTTCTCTCTCTCTCTCTCTCTCTCTCTCTCTCTCTCTCTCTCTCTCTCTCTCTCTCATTTAATTTGTATATTTGTACTAAATCGAGTGTGTGGGAAGAATGAAAGATGGAGTGATGAAGGGCAGAATGTAAGACGGGCCTGCGTGTCCAATTCTTTACCCTTGAAAAATAAAGATTATTCATTCATTCATTCATTCATTCTCTTCCTCACTCCTCCCTCTCTTCCTCTCTCACCCTCCCCCATCACTTTTTCTCTTTCTCTCACAGTCTCTCCTTTTCCGTTGACTATATCGAGTACTAAACATAAACGGTTTCTTCTTCTTCTTCTTCAGTGCGTAAGCCAAACTGGTTCTGGAGGACGGAAGTTGGACAAAGAGCCGATGAAAACCCGAGGGAACGTAATCACAGAAGCGTGTTACCGTGCTTTCAGCTCACTCATACAAGCTTCAGTTTCTAAACAAAGTTTAAAGAAAAAAACTCAAACTCTCCCCCACCCCTCCCCTACTGGAAGATAAATAGTTTTATAAAAGTTCCGAACATCAGAAGCTAAGTCCCAAAGCACTGGGTGAACAAGAAATGAGACTTACAGGATCTGAACGATTTGCTGCTGCTGCTGTGGTGATGTATCTACTGGTTTTTGCCGATGCCGCCGACCAACACGGTAAAAAGAGACAGTCCTTATTGTCGTTGATGTTATTATTATTATTATTATTGTTGTTGTTGTTGTTACTGTTGATGTGTTAGATAATGGTCAAGCAGTGTATGTTTTCCAAAGTTTGCGAGCTGTTCATCATTTCTTTCTTTGTTCCCGACAGAATGTGTTAGATACTAAAGTCAGGTTGCAGAATAAAGTTCTACATTTAAATGTTGCCAGCAGCAGAGATCATCATAGATGGTCATTCAGAACAGAGAAAAGAAGAAGAAGAAGAAGAAGTCAGGTGGTTGAAGAACAACTAGTTACAGCTTTAATAAAACCGTAACCAGAATTCTTTGGGCACGTGGCGAGAGAACTTCAGTTTTATAGGTTGGCAATCATTTAAAAGTCAAGAGAAAAAGAAAGAAAAGAACACGTAGAAGAAAAGGTGCCTGAACAGGCTGACCAAGTGGCAGAAGAAAACAATGTGTCAGAAAAATGAAGGACCTGGCTAAATGTTGAATGACATTTTGGGACAACCTATCAGACAGGCACAAATAATGAATGATATCGTGGGACAACCTATCAGACAGGCACACATAATGAATGATATTGTGAGACAACCTATCAGACAGGCACAAATAATGAATGATATCGTGTGGCAAACTATTAGCACAAATAATGAATGATATCGTGAGACAACCTATCAGGCAGGCACAAATAATGAATGATATCGTGAGATAACCTATCAGGCAGGCACAAATAATGAATGATATCGTGAGACAACCTATTAGACAGGCACAAATAATGAATGATATCGTGAGATAACCTATCAGACAGACACAAATAATGAATGATATCGTGAGACAACCTATTAGGCAGGCACAAATAATGAATGATATCGTGAGACAACCTATCAGACAGACACAAATGATGAATGATATCATGGGACAACCTATTAGGCAGGCACAAATAATGAATGATATCGTGAGACAACCTATCAGACAGACACAAATAATGAATGATATCGTGAGACAACCTATTAGACAGACACAAATAATGAATGATATCGTGAGACAACCTATCAGACAGACACAAATAATGAATGATATCGTGAGACAACCTATTAGACAGACACAAATAATGAATGATATCGTGAGACAACCTATTAGACAGACACAAATAATGAATGATATCGTGAGACAACCTATCAGACAGACACAAATAATGAATGATATCGTGAGACAACCTATTAGGCAGGCACAAATGATGAATGATATCATGGGACAACCTATTAGACAGACACAAATGATGAATGATATCATGGGACAACCTATTAGACAGACACAAATGATGAATGATATCATGGGACAACCTATCAGACAGACACAAATGATGAATGATATCATGGGACAACCTATTAGACAGGCACAAATGATGAATGATATCGTGGGACAACCTATCAGATAGGCACAAATAATGAATGATATTGTGAGACAACCTATCAGACAGGCACAAATAATGAATGATATCATGGGACAACCTATTAGACAGGCACAAATGATGAATGATATCGTGGGACAACCTATCAGACAGGCACAAATAGTGAATGACATGTTATATAGAAAAGTAACATACCATCTTTCCATATACTTGTGACCAAAATTTCTCAGTTGCTACTGGCTTCAGAGAATCTCAACATAAATGTGTCTTGTGTAATAAGGGTCTCTAACTTGATCTGTCTCATATCTTGATGGTCTATAACTTGATCTGTCTCATATCTTGATGGTCTGTGACTTGATCTGTCTCGAGTCTTGGTGGCATCTAACTCTATCTATCCCATGTCTTGACGGCCTTAAACTTGGTCTGTCTCATGTCTTGATGGCCTCTAACTTGATCTGTCTCATGTCTTTATGATCTATAACCTGATCTGTCTCATGTCTTAATAATCTATAACCTGATCTGTCTCATGTCTTGATGGCCTCTAACATGATCTGTCTCATGTCTCATGATCTGCCTCATCCTTTAATTAGTACTCTCAGACACATTTCATAATGGTATCCACTAAACTACCATTATCTGCATCTAGCCTTTTTTTGCCATGGATTTTCGCCCAAATGTCACCAGATAGCAGTCGCTGCCTTGTATGGTCGGAGGTTACAAGTCTTTTATATCCTACTGACTGCGGAAACAACCATGTCCATTCCTCTGTTAATTTCAATGCTACATTTTCTGCATGTTTGTGTGCGCCGTATTTAACTATTCGTTGTTCAAAGTTCAAAGTTCAAAGTTCATTCTCCGGCTTCACTGCATTTGGGACAACCCCATATATACTCCGCCCGCATGCCGCAGCCTCCATCCAGAGTATGTTTCCCAATAGTTCCTGTCATATGTTGGTTGTTTACGATGTGTTTTCTGTCACACAGTTCGGATTTCCTGCCAGTACCTTGAATTTGTCCTAGCTCCAGCAATCTCCTCACAGCTACATTGTTCTTCCATTCCTGCTCTTCATTCTCCGAAGTCTGTCCAGTACAGCCCTAGCAATGTTCCCCTGGTCATTGTCCTTTCCGGAGCCTTTGAAGTCAGCACTTCAAGCATGCGAATGGAAACTGCGGCTGTGTCGGCGGCAATGGAATAGTTGGTTGCTCATGATGTGGTTAACGGTGTCACTGTGACAGATTCACAGAGTGTGCTTCGTAAGATTGAGAAGAATTTTCTTCGAAAAAAAAGGGTTCATCTGTTAAGCCAGTCAGCTGTGACAAGGCTAATCTTTATAAAGAACTTTTAAACACATTGTCTGTCTTTTTTCGTTCTAATCTTGTCCTTGTTTGTCTGTCTTTTTTGTTCTAATCTTATCCTTGTTTGTCTGTCTTTTTTGTTCTAATCTTATCCTTGTTTGTCTGTCTTTTTTGTTCTAATCTTATCCTTATTTGTCTGTCTTTTTGTTCTAATCTTATCCTTGTTTGTCTGATTTTTTTGTTCTAATCTTATCCTTGTTTGTCTGTCTTTTTTATTCTAATCTTGTCCTTGTTCTTAGCTTTTGCAGAATATGTGTGCCGCAAGGTCCTGAAAGACTCCTGGCTTATTCCGCTACCTGAAACGCGTCGTCTGTGTATAAGAAGTTCTGATCCTTCTTCCACTCATTGTTAATTCAAGGATTTCACTATAACTTGATCTGTCTCATATCTTGATGGTCTGTGACTTGATCTGTCTCGAGTCTTGGTGGCATCTAACTCTATCTATCCCATGTCTTGACGGCCTTAAACTTGGTCTGTCTCATGTCTTGACGGCCTCTAACTTGATCTGTCTCATGTCTTTATGATCTATAACCTGATCTGTCTCATGTCTTAATAATCTATAACCTGATCTGTCTCATGTCTTGATGGCCTCTAACATGATCTGTCTCATGTCTCATGATCTGCCTCATCCTTTAATTAGTACTCTCAGACACATTTCATAATGGTATCCACTAAACTACCATTATCTGCATCTAGCCTTTTTTTGCCATGGATTTTCGCCCAAATGTCACCAGATAGCAGTCGCTGCCTTGTATGGTCGGAGGTTACAAGTCTTTTATATCCTACTGACTGCGGAAACAACCATGTCCATTCCTCTGTTAATTTCAATGCTACATTTTCTGCATGTTTGTGTGCGCCGTATTTAACTATTCGTTGTTCAAAGTTCAAAGTTCAAAGTTCATTCTCCGGCTTCACTGCATTTGGGACAACCCCATATATACTCCGCCCGCATGCCGCAGCCTCCATCCAAGAGTATGTTTCCCAATAGTTCCTGTCATATGTTGGTTGTTTACGATGTGTTTTCTGTCACACAGTTCGGATTTCCTGCCAGTACCTTGAATTTGTCCTAGCTCCAGCAATCTCCTCACAGCTACATTGTTCTTCCATTCCTGCTCTTCATTCTCCGAAGTCTGTCCAGTACAGCCCTAGCAATGTTCCCCTGGTCATTGTCCTTTCCGGAGCCTTTGAAGTCAGCACTTCAAGCATGCGAATGGAAACTGCGGCTGTGTCGGCGGCAATGGAATAGTTGGTTGCTCATGATGTGGTTAACGGTGTCACTGTGACAGATTCACAGAGTGTGCTTCGTAAGATTGAGAAGAATTTTCTTCGAAAAAAAAGGGTTCATCTGTTAAGCCAGTCAGCTGTGACAAGGCTAATCTTTATAAAGAACTTTTAAACACATTGTCTGTCTTATTTTGTTCTAATCTTGTCCTTGTTTGTCTGTCTTTTTTGTTCTAATCTTATCCTTGTTTGTCTGTCTTTTTTGTTCTAATCTTATCCTTGCTTGTCTGTCTTTTTTTGTTCTAATCTTATCCTTATTTGTCTGTCTTTTTGTCCTAATCTTATCCTTGTTTGTCTGATTTTTTTGTTCTAATCTTATCCTTGTTTGTCTGTCTTTTTTATTCTAATCTTGTCCTTGTTCTTAGCTTTTGCAGAATATGTGTGCCGCAAGGTCCTGAAAGACTCCTGGCTTATTCCGCTACCTGAAACGCGTCGTCTGTGTATAAGAAGTTCTGATCCTTCTTCCACTCATTGTTAATTCAAGGATTTCACTAAAACAAGATCTTCCCTAACTCGGCCTAAAACTGGGTTTTGTAATATCTTTCCTAACTCTGCCTAAATCTGGCTCTTTGAATATCTTCCCTAACTCTGCCTAAAACTGGATTTTTGAATATCTTTCCTAACTCTGCCTAAATCTGGCTCTTTGAATATCTTCTTAACTCTGTCTAAATCTGGCTCTTTGAATATCTATCCTAACTCTGCCTAAAACTGGCTCTTTGAATATCTCTCCTAACTCTGCCTAAAACTGGCTCTTTGAATATCTTTCCTAACTCTGCTTAAATCTGGCTCTTTGAATATCTTCCCTAACTCTGCCTAAATCTGGCTCTTTGAATATCTTCCCTAACTCTGCCTAAATCTGGCTCTTTGAATATCTTCCTAACTCTGCGATTAAAAACAAATTGTAGCTTCGATACATGTGTTCAGTTGTTAGCGATACTTTAAATATCCGTATTTCATAATTTGTGATATTTTAAATATCTGTATGTGATTATTTCTGATATATTTTAAATCATGTACTTCGTGATTAGTGATATGTCAGATATTTATATTTCATAATTTGTGATATTTTAAACATCTGCATTTGATTATTTCTGATATATTTTAAATCATGTATTTCGTGATTAGTGATATGTCAGAAATTTATTTTTCATGATTTGTGATTTTTTAAATATATGTATTTCATGATTTGTGATTTTAAAAAAAAAGGTTTATTTCATTGAGTAGTGATATTTTAGATATCTGTATTTCATAACAGATGATGTTTGACACACATGGCATGTGACATATGTACTTCGTTATTAGTAAGAGTTTCATTGACAGTTCAGATATACGTACATCTGTCTCTGTGTCTCTGTTAGTACATCTGTCTCTGTGTCTCTGTTAGTACATCTGCCTCTGTGTCTCTGTTAGTACATCTGTCTATGTGTCTCTGTTAGTACATCTGTCTCTGAATCTCTGTTAGTACATCTGTCTCTGAATCTCTGTTAGTACATCTGTCTCTGTGTCTCTGTTTCTCTGTTAGTACATCTGCCTCTGTGTCTCTGTTAGTATATCTGTCTCTGTGTCTCTGTTAGTACATCTGTCTCTGTTAGTACATCTGTCTCTCTGCCTCTGTCGGTACATCTGTCTCTCTGCCTCTGTAGGTACATCTGTCTCTGCCTCTGCATCAGTACAACTGCCTCTGTGTCTCTGTCAGTCCATCTGTCTCTCTGTCTCTGTCATTACATCCGTCTGTGTCTCTGTCATTACATCTGCCCCTGTGTCTCTGTCATTACATTTGTCTCTGCTTCTGTGTCATTACATATGTCTCTGTGTCTCTATATTTTTACATCTGTCTCTGTGTCTCTGTCAGTACATCTGTCTCTGTGTCTCTGTCATTACATCTGTCTCTGTGTGTCTGTCATTACATCTGTCCCTTTGTGTCTGCGTCTGTGTAATTACATCTGTCTCTGTGCCTCTGTCATTACACCTGTCTCTGTGTCTCTGCCAGTACATCTGTCTCTGTGTCTCTGTCAATACATCTGTTTTTGTGCCTCTTTTAGTACATTTGTCTCTGGGTCTCTGCCAGTGCATCTGTCTCTGTTGTAATCATTGCGTTAGATGTGTCAGAGAACAAAATAGCGACTGCTTTTGTGGTTTTAAACTTCCTTTCTTTAATCAGAGAAAGCTTTCTACGTTTTAAAATCAACTTTTTTTTAAATCAGAGAAAACTTTCAAGTTTTAAAATCAACTTCCGTTCTTTAATCAGAGAAAACTTTCTAAATTTTAAAATCAACTTTTTTTTTTTAATCAGAGAAAACTTTCAAGTTTTAAAATCAACATCCTTTCTTTAATCAGAGAAAACTTTCAAGTTTTAAAATCAACTTCCTTTCTTTAATCAGAGAAAACTTTCTATGTTTTAAAGTAGCTTCAAATTTATTGTCAGGCCTGTCCTGCAAGTACCTGGACAAGGATCAGAAAACCCTCAAGATAAAGTGTGGAGGGAGCAGCTCTGCCCTCAAGGAGTTTATTATTTCTATAGTTATCTACAACGGTACGTCCTTGGGGACCCTGGCACAGGTCAAAGTAGGACAATGTCCTGTTGTGGAAGATCCAGCAATAGCTGAGAACGTGTACACCCTCGGATGTTCTCCGCTGTAAGTTTACAAAAGATTTTTTTTTCTCTTATTCATTTCAGAGAACGAAATAGCGATTACTTTTGTGTTTGTAAACTTCCTTTCTTTAAACAGAGAAAACTTTCCACGCTTTAAAATCAGCTTCTTTTCTTCCCTTCGCTGTTTTTTACGAGATTATTCTGCTTGAGCTTAATATACTGATACTAAATTATAACCTATTTCAGTGTAGGGAATAATTTTTTTATAAAATAGGAAACTACGAGGCTTTAGT
Source organism: Achatina immaculata (assembly GCA_009760885.1). Lineage (NCBI taxonomy): Eukaryota > Metazoa > Mollusca > Gastropoda > Stylommatophora > Achatinidae > Lissachatina > Lissachatina immaculata. The sequence goes on from CM019706.1 coordinate 36,180,363, forward strand.
ACGCTTAACTTCAGTGTACGCCGCCGGCTGAATTCGTTCGTCGGAGCTACAGAGTGTGTGCAGTGTGAGAGGTCCTCTTTATGCCCTTATGGGCTTGTTCGAACTGAAGTGCTGTCTCTCTCGTCCATGCCATTCGGGCGTTGGTAATCAAAGATTTCCACAACCACCTGTCCTTTACTCTTTTTGTAACATGTGTGTTGGGCCCTGCTTTTGTGCCCCTCTTTTAATCGGTGAAGTATCTTGTTTCTTTGTCTTCCTCTATTCCTTTGTCCCTTCAGTTTCACTATTGCCACCAGATGTTTAAGTCTGCCTCTTCTCAAAATATATCCTACAAATCTGGACTGTTGTGTTCTGAAGTTTGCCATAGTTTCTCTCTTTCTTGCCCAGTCTCACTTAGAACCTCTTCATTTGTTTTCTTGGCTGTCCGTGCTGTTCTTATCATTCTTCCTAGGATCCACGCCTCCGCTGCTTCCAAGTAGGTTCTGTGTGGTCTTGGACAGCAAGTCCTGGCTGAACTGCTGTAATGATGTTGAACGCTATAGCAATGATGTTTATGGAGATGTAGGCTTTTGTTAGACGATAATTGCCACTTCAATGATGAAAGCAATACTGTGGTGACACTGATGCAGCTATAAGTGTTCCCGAGAGGTGTTGTACTGATGATGATGATGATGATGATGATGGTGATGATGATGATGATGATGATGATGACGATGACGATGACGACGACGACGACGACGACAACATACGAAAATTTCCTTGTGAATGTATTAAGAAAATTAATAATAATTGTCCGTCCATGTTTGACCCTTCGTGTCAGAAAACCTGGGACGCTACGCTCTCTGGAAGTAATCATGTCCGGGACAGAACCCACAGATGCCAGGACAATCGGCTGCAACATCACCAAGAGGGACAAGCTAGGGGACTTAACTCGCACAACATGGGCCATAAGTCTAGACAAAAATGGTAAAATACATTTTTTCTAAAATGATTTGAAACAGAATTCTGTCTTGAAAATACCTGAGTCTGCATACAGTTAGTCTGAATAAGAAAACACATCTCGCTGTACCTAACAAAACTTTGGGAGAATGGAGAACTAAGTCATAGTTTTTATTTCTGTAACTTTGCAAGAGCTTCTGAACTATGACGTGTCCTTCGTGTTTTTCTACTGCACATGACAGACAAACCTAGAAAATTATGTTTGTTTACAAATCTAAAAATATCTCCTTTGTTAACAGAATGAAAGCCCTCATTAGCTAGGGCGGGAAAAGTTAACCAGTCGTCGGGGAAGTGGTTTCATGAGCGCTTATATGTAGTATAAACAACATGTACATATCTTAATAACAGAAATACAGGCTGAACAATACACAGATATTTTGGTCTCGTATTCAAACTTTATACACGTAATCTTTTACATATATAGGCAGTATTGCTACGCTAATTCTTTTATACATGGTCAAATTTTCGACATTAATTCTTTTATATATAGTCAAATTTGCTACATTAATTATTTTATATATAATCAAAATGTTTATATTAATACTGTAACATATAGTGAAAATTGCTACATTAATAATATATATATATATATATATATATATATATATATATATATATATATATATATATATTGCTACATTAATTCTTTTATATATAGTCAAATTTTATGTATTCTTTCTTTAATTTTACACTCAATTTTTTATGCGTTTATATTCAATCTAAATTAAACTGATGGAGGGAACTTGTGCTAGGGAAAGTATAGTCTAAATTCCCATATCATATAATCACCGAAACTGCTGATTTATGACTGTTTGTTTCGTTAATATATATCCTCAGGCTCCATTTTTAACTGATTCTTTGATATAGGGACTTCCCACATGACTAAAAATAGCACCACAGCGCTCACAAACCAGTCAGAAATAGCGCTAATAGAGGCCATGTTGTCTCCATCTGCCAGGGCGTCTACTGCAGACAAAGCAGGTTGGTAGATTTTATTGTCTGCACGTCACGTAAAGAAACAATACTTAGTCCTGTCATATCACTCACTCACTTAGGGATATTGTGTGATGTGCTCAGCACTACGAAGTATCGGCACTCCAGAGTAAGATGTGGTCAGCGCTACGAAGTGTCCGCACTCCAGAGGAAGATGTGGTCAGCACTACAAAGTGTTATCAAACAAGAAAAAGATGTAGTCGGCACCATGATGTGTTGGCACACAAGAGAAAGATATGATGAGCACTACAAAGTGTCAGCATACTAGAAAAACATATGGTCTGCACCACGAAGTATTGGCACACTAGAGAAAGAAGTGATCAGAACTATGAAGTAACGGCACACTAGAAAAAGGTATGGTCAGAATTATGAAGTGTCGGAACACTAGAGAATGTTGTGGTCAGCTCTACGAAGTGTCAGCACACTAGAGAATGTTGTGGTCAGCACTACGCAGTGTCAGCACACTAGAGAATATTGTGGTCAGCTCCACGAAGTGTCAGCACACTAGAGAATGTTGTGGTCAGCTCCACGAAGTGTCAGCACACTAGAGAATGTTGTGGTCAGCTCCACGAAGTGTCAGCACACTAGAGAATGTTGTGGTCAGCTCCACGAAGTGTCAGCACACTAGAGAATGTTGTGGTCAGCTCCACGAAGTGTCGGCACACTAGAGAATGTTGTGGTCAGCTCCACGAAGTGTCAGCACACTAGAGAATGTTGTGGTCAGCACTACGAAGTGTCGGCACACTAGAGAATGTTGTGGTCAGCACTACGAAGTGTCAGCACACTAGAGAATGTTGTGGTCAGCTCTACGAAGTGTCGGCACACTAGAGAATGTTGTGGTCAGCACTACGAAGTGTCAGCACACTAGAGAATGTTGTGGTCAGCTCCACGAAGTGTCGGCACACTAGAGAATGTTGTGGTCAGCACTACGAAGTGTCGGCACACTAGAGAATGTTGTGGTCAGCACTACGAAGTGTCAGCACACTAGAGAATGTTGTGGTCAACTCTACGAAGTGTCAGCACACTAGAGAATGTTGTGGTCAGCTCTACGAAGTGTCGGCACACTAGAGAATGTTGTGGTCAGCACTACGAAGTGTCAGCACACTAGAGAATGTTGTGGTCAGCTCCACGAAGTGTCGGCACACTAGAGAATGTTGTGGTCAGCACTACGAAGTGTCGGCACACTAGAGAATGTTGTGGTCAGCACTACGAAGTGTCAGCACACTAGAGAATGTTGTGGTCAACTCTACGAAGTGTCAGCACACTAGAGAATGTTGTGGTCAGCACTACGAAGTGTCGGCACACTAGAGAATGTTGTGGTCAGCACTACGAAGTGTCAGCACACTAGAGAATGTTGTGGTCAACTCTACGAAGTGTCAGCACACTAGAGAATGTTGTGGTCAGCTCTACGAAGTGTCAGCACACTAGAGAATGTTGTGGTCAGCTCCACGATTGACCGCCTTGCCGTCCCCAGTTTAGCAACAAACAGAGCAGTAGATCATATTTTGTTAACCATACGCAACATATTTTGTGAAAAACACACCACATATTTTGTGAACCACATACAAAACATATTTTGTGAACCACACACAACATATTTTGAGCTTGTGTTCATCTTCTCTATGAAAGCACATAATATTCCTTACTCACGGACAAACGAGTAAATCTTCCTTTTAGAAAGAACGAAGGACAGATGGATGTGGAAATCAATGATGATCAACGCCTGATCAGCATGAACCAGGGAGAGAGAGAGAGGGGGGGAGAGAGACAGGGAGAGAGAGGGAGAGAGATGTAAATTATCTCTCTGAAGTAACTAATATGCCATTGCTGTGCAGTTATAATGTGAAATGTTGTTATAATAGTTCCGATTTTAACAGATTTAACTTTTTAATTAACAAATAAGAATTTGTAGTTTTGAGTTTTTATTTCAAATTCAGCAGAGGAAGCAACTCTGGGTTTCACAGAAACTGCAGACAAGTTAAATGTAAAAGAAACCTCCTCAGTGTTACTGTAAGGAGAAAGACCAGAGGAGCCGAGTGAGTGAGACTGAATGATGGGAGTTATGACGTCACAGGCTGGCACAAACATAGTGAGAGAGAGGGGGAGAGAGAGAGAGAGAGAGAGAGAGAGAGAGAGAGCAGGTAGGGAGGCCATTATCAATTTTTATGTCAGTTGGACCAGCTGGGGTCAATCCTGTGAAATACAGTATTGATCATCAAATTTCTCGAGAAAACTGGTGATAACAAGTGCTGAAAGTTGATAAGAAAGCTGGTGGTAACAAATGCTGGAAGTTGATAAGAAATCTGGTGGTAACAAATGCTGGAAGTTGATAAGAAAGCTGGTGGTAACAAATGCTGGAAGTTGATAAGAAAGCTGGTGGTAACAAATGCTGGAAGTTGATAAGAAATCTGGTGGTAACAAATGCTGGAAGTTGATAAGAAATCTGGTGGTAACAAATGCTGGAAGTTGATAAGAAAGCTGGTGATAACAAATGCTGAAGGTTGATAAAAAAGCTGGTGATAACAAATGCTGAAGGTTGATAATAAAGCTGGTGATAGCAAGTGCTGAAGGTTGATAAGAAAGCTGGTGATAGCAAGTGCTGAAGGTTGATAAGAAAGCTGGTGATAGCAAGTGCTGAAGGTTGATAAGAAAGCTGGTGATAGCAAGTGCTGAAGGTTGATAAGAAAGCTGGTGATAGCAAGTGCTGAAGGTTGATAAGAAAGCTGGTGGTCAGCACTACGAAGTGTCAGCACACTAGAGAATGTTGTGGTCAACTCTACGAAGTGTCAGCACACTAGAGAATGTTGTGGTCAGCTCTACGAAGTGTCAGCACACTAGAGAATGTTGTGGTCAGCTCCACGATTGACCGCCTTGCCGTCCCCAGTTTAGCAACAAACAGAGCAGTAGATCATATTTTGTTAACCATATGCAACATATTTTGTGAAACACACACCACATATTTTGTGAACCACATACAAAACATATTTTGTGAACCACACACAACATATTTTGAGCTTGTGTTCATCTTCTCTATGAAAGCACATAATATTCCTTACTCCCGGACAAACGAGTAAATCTTCCTTTTAGAAAGAACGAAGGACAGATGGATGTGGAAATCAATGATGATCAACGCCTGATCAGCATGAACCAGGGAGAGAGAGAGAGGGAGAGGGACAGGGAGAGAGAGGGAGAGAGATGTAAATTATCTCTCTGAAGTAACTAATATGCCATTGCTGTGCAGTTATAATGTGAAATGTTGTTATAATAGTTCCGATTTTAACAGATTTAACTTTTAAATTAACAAATAAGAATTTGTAGTTTTGAGTTTTTATTTCAAATTCAGCAGAGGAAGCAACTCTGGGTGTCACAGAAACTGCAGACAAGTTAAATGTAAAAGAAACCTCAGTGTTACTGTAAGGAGAAAGACCAGAGGAGCCGAGTGAGTGAGACTGAAAGATGGGAGTTATGACGTCACAGGCTGGCACAAACATAGTGAGAGAGAGGGAGAGAGAGAGAGAGAGAGAGAGAGAGAGAGAGAGCAGGTAGGGAGGCCATTATCAATTTTTATGTCAGTTGGACCAGCTGGGGTCAATCCTGTGAAATACAGTATTGATCATCAAATTTCTCGAGAAAAATGGTGATAACAAGTGCTGAAAGTTAATAAGAAATCTGGTGATAACAAATGCTGGAAGTTGATAAGAAAGCTGGTGATAACAAATGCTGAAGATTGATAAGAAAGCTGGTGATAGCAAGTGCTGAAGATTGATAAGATAGCTGGTGATAGCAAGTGCTGAAGTTTGGCGAGCAAAGCACGATTGACCAACCTGGAGCTCGAATGAAAGGGGGAGGCCAGTGCACCAAGATTTGTCTGAATAAAGATGGCGACAGGTAGTCCAAGATAGGATGTGTCAAAGAGAGGAACATCAGCTGCATGTTTTCAGTCGTGAGTACAGGTCAAACTGGAAGCCCTGTATCATACATATTATAAATTTAAGAGACTGTTGGATGTGAGCAAGGTTATTTGCATGCGAGTTGTCTGGGCCGAACTAGGAGACCCCGAGAAGACTGGAGGAGCTAGAGACAAAGTGTGCATGTGAATGTTGTGTTCCATACTGTAGAGAGATAACAAGGTTTAATATTGAACTGAGGTGTCGCGTTTGTGTCAGTGCTGCTTGTGTATATCCTGTCTGGGAAGCTTCTCACATAACATATTCTCCTGTAATATTTGTTTGATAAGCTTCAGGTGATAAAAGCGCTAAGATGAAAGCGGGGAGGCCAGAGAAAGTGACCGCGGACTCCTACCTGCCGATCTACGCCATGGGCTTCGCTGTCGTCTCTCTAGCTCTGGGTCTAGCGTCGGCTCTCTGCTACATCGGGATGAACTCCCTGAAGGCCAGAAGATGCGCCACGAGCGAGGCTGAGGAACCTGACTCCAGGGACTCTGAGAACGAGGATCGGCTGTGTAATGAAGTGGTCAACAACGAGTCAGAAAACGGACAAGGTGTTGCCTTATTTCTTTGCTGTATAGCTATGATTAATAGTTGCTTCATCAGGTATAATCATTAATCCTTGTCACGCCTGGATATTAATGATCTAGGGACAATATATATATATATATAAATATACAAGTGGATGTTTTTGCGCATACTCTCTAACTCTCTCTCTCTCTCTCTTTCTCTCTCTTTGTCTCTCTTTCTCTCTTTTTGTCTCTCTCTTTCTCTCTCTTTCTCTCTCTTTGTCTCTCTCTTTGTCTCTTTTTGTCTCTCTCTTTTATCTCTCTCTTTGTCTCTCTCTTTGTCTCTCTTTCTCTCTCACTCTCTTTCTCTTTCTCTCTTTTTCTCTCTCACTTTCTCCCTCTCCCTAACTCTCTCTCTCTCTCAGTAACGAACTATCCAAAAAGCTCTTCATGCCTAGCTTTAAGATGAAAAAAAGGAAAACAGTAGTTAGTAGGAAGCTTGCTCAAAAGTAAAACGCTGACAGATCAGTTATGTTTGGTCTGTGTAAAACACAGTCATATAGTAACAGTTGGTATCTCACCTACAGTGGATTCATCTATCAAGAGATATGATAGGAGTCTTTATCTGTCTGTCTACCTGCCTGCCTGCCTGCCTGTCTGTCTGTCTGTCTGTCTATCTCTTCTACCTCACAAATGAAAGATAAACAGACGAAAGAGAGTATTTCAACAATTGTAAAATAAGTCATGGATCAATGTTAAATAAATTTATAACTCCTATTTTATCTTTTCTGCTCCAAATGTTATTGTTGCTGATTCACTTTTTATTGTTTCTGCTTCATTTATTTTTATCTCTTCTACTTCACTTTTTATCCATTATTCTCCACTTTTTATCTTTTCTGTCCCCCCTTTTGTCAAGTAATTTCGCTTCTGTTCTACCTCTTTCCTTATAAGAAATTCTACGATATAATCACATTTTTATACTGGCAAATAACAGCTGTCAATAACTTGCAGACACAGGCTGCGACCGTTCCCTGGCTTGTCCTGCTGGAGCCCTGAGAAGACCCTCCTACCAAGACTACTCGGAACCTCTGTCACCCACTCCTTCAGCTCTGTCGGACTTCGTCGGAATAGACTTCATGCAGCTGTTGCTGTCTGACAAGTCAATCGTCGGACCTATCGTCAAGTTACCCAAAAACAAAGCCTCTAATACGACAGCCCAGTTCTGGAATCTTCCACACAAAAGCCACTTTATACCACAACCTCAAGAAACGATAAAGTATATTTACAGCAAAGTTTCAGGGGAACATTTCAAATATCCATCGGAGAAAGCTGAAGTAGTTTTAGAATTACCAGCAAACTGTAACCAAGAAAATCTATTGCACAGATTGAATTCTACACTCGGTTGGGATTTTGACGTAAATTGAAGAATAAGTTCCCATCACAGAACGTTGGAAATGTTTCCACGATGGTGATTTTGATCATGATCAGTTTGGAAGTTTGAAAAAAAATTTAATTGCGTTGTGATGGCTCTGTGACATAAGATGAAGATCAGTCCAGTTAGACCGGTGTCTGGTGCTGCATCTTCCTTAACCTCTAATATGTCTCTGAGATTTACGTAGAAAATAGAGTCAGAGTGCATGATCTTCTTCCCTTGTCTGGACAACAAATGAGGATGCGGTTAGTTTGATGTTAAAGAAGAAGATTTGTTGGGGTTGTCGCGGCCATGATGAGAACCACTAAACACTGTACGATCACAGCCAGTTAAATATAATTTTTTGCCTTGATCTGATCTGTTGTTTGCACCACTAAAATTGCGTTTTTCTTTATGCTGATGGCTGTAGAGTGCCTTGAACGCTTTGGGGAACTTTCATGACATCAAGAAGTTATTACACTTGCCTCACTTCGTTACACTGATACGCTCTATGCAACTTTAGTAACTCAGGATCACTAAACAGAGTTCACACACGACTTGTGAACTATATAAATAAAATTAACTGATCATTCCAACTCCACAGTTGCCACACAAAACATAAGATAATAATCCCCCCCCCCCCCAACTCCGGAAGTTACAATAGAAAAGATTTATTGATGAAACCACATTTGTTGGTGGATGTTGCCAGATGGAAGTGGGGTGAAAAGACTGATGGAATTAATAAATTCATGAAAAAGTGTCCGGGCAACTTGACGTCTCCATGGGACGACCTCTCACACGGCAAGGATGTTGAAGAACATTTTTTTTGGCTTCTTACAACAGATAATACCACATACTCTCTCAGAAACTGAATTCAAAAGAAAATGTTCTGAAAACGATAAATTTAACCAATACTAAGCATTTCTACAAATGACAGACTACAATTTGCATTCTACTATTTAAAAGCCCAACTAGAGCAATGACTCTGCGGAAAAACTTGCGTTCCTACATTTCTGGAACCTTTTCCTTGCCCCTCTCCGCCGTTTTTTTCTTCTCATCTGCCTATTTCCTATGCTTCTCCTCCCAATTCGTTCACTATGAGTGCAAATACGTGCGAGCTTTACAACGGATTTTCCAGCTGCGCACGCCTATAATTATCCAAAATTAACTCTCTACCGGGGAGACTACTATTTTATTTTTATTCAACCCAGTTACCTATCCTATTCTACTACAATGTCTATCTGCCTTTTCTTTTCCAATACAAGTTTGAGTCGTGAACGTACTTCTACGTGTAGATTCACTGGGACATTCTCAGCCATCATCAGACCTCCGTTTTTACCATGAGAAGTGAGTGTACAAGAAAATTAACTACTGATGCGTCAAAGGCAAAGCCGGGTCTTATTGAAAATGTTACAGCAGGGGTGGTCAAATCCCGGCTTCCGAGTCGCATATGGCCCTTTGACAAATAATATCTGGTTCGCTGATCTCATATTTTACATCACATTTAGTATAAAAGGTAATTTTCTTTTAATATCAAGCTATCTAACTAATTACCAAGTTGTAGACTGAGAGTCCACTGGACAAGAACAATGCTGGAGAATCAGTAATCAAACTACTTGTTTTGATAACAAATATATATCGTTACTCACCTGTGCCTCTTGATGTTTATTTAAGATGTTTGTAACAAAATGTACACGTAACGATAGTAATACGTATGTAATATTTCTTCTTGTTTTACTACTCTCAAACATCAGAATCCTGTCATATGTACCTCTTACCTTAAAAAAGTTTGCCATCCCATCTTTCACCCCTTATAATATCATCTACAGATAACACACGAGTTCCTTATATACTGTAATGTTTATTTGGGCAGTAACAAGAAGAAGAAGAAGAATAGCAGATCTTGTGCTGTGTATAAAATGTGCAGCGTATGCTCCATCCTTGGAGACTTGAGTGACTAAGACACTACAAAGGAGATTCAAACATTCACGAACTATACTTCGGTGACTAAGACAATACAAAGGAGATACAAACATTCACAAACTACACTTCAGTGACTACGACAACACACGCGGGATACAATTATTCACGAACTACACTTGAGTCACTAAGACACTACAAAGGAGATTTAAACATTCACGAACTACAATTGAGTGACTAGGGCAGTACGAAGGAAATACAAACATTCATGAACTACACTTCAGTGACCAAGACAATACAAAGTATATACAAGCATTCACGAACAACTGCCTGACAAAGATTCTGGACATCAAATGGCAGGACAAGACCAGGAAAAAGGAGGCCTGAGAAAGAGCAGGACAAGACCAGGAACAAGGAGGCCTAGGAAAGAGCAGGACAAGACCAGGAACAAGGAGGTCTAGGAAAGAGCAGGACAAGACCAGGAACAAGGAGGCCTGGGAAAGAGCAGGACAAGACCAGGAACAAGGAGGCCTGGGAAAGAGCAGGACAAGACCAGGAACAATGTGGCCTGGGAGAGAGCAGGACAAGAGCCTATGAACCAGCAAATCATACCTAGAAAACTGAACTGCGTTGGCCACTTACTAAGGGAATCTATCACCAGCTTAATAAATCTGGCACTAATATAGAACACCCCCCCCCCAGGGAAATAGAACTCGAGGAAGACCTAAAACTACCTGGGGAATGGAAATTATGAAAGTGCTCACGAACAAGGGGGACACGTAGAGGGAAGTAGGGAGCAAGTGAAAGAACAGGGAGGACTGGGGAAGCTTTATCCGTGCCTTACACTACCAAGAGAGTGACGGGCAATGATGATGATGATGATGATGATACTATATTCTGAAGTGTAACTGAAGTACTTCAATGAATAAAATAATTCGTTTAAACAAACAATTGAAAAATAGCAAAACCTAATCAAGAATTGTAATGAAAACTAAATTTTTTTATGCACCAATTGTTGTAGCAACGTTTATCTTATTATAAATATACAATCTGTAATAATACCTACGAATTGTAGCATCAGTTATCTGGGAATTGTAGCGTTATTCCTGTCTGTCACACGTGACATATTTGTACCATATTTGTACGGTAACAATTGTAAGTTTCGTCTTATATCTGTGCTATAGTACAAGAATGAATTACATTATCTTTGCAAAGCAGTACAAATACACAAAGTAGCAATGTCTGCACTGTAATCTGGGTACGATACGATACATATTAATACATCCAATGTTTTTTTTTAAATATTTAATGTACATACAGCTATTCTTCTCAACTGAATATGTATTTGTGGGCTTTTTTTCATATATGTGGTAGTCGCGATATAAAAATGTGATATTTTTGTGAATTCTGTCTTTATGTCTGTCTGTCTGTCTGTCTGTCTGTCTGTCTGTCTGTCTGTCTGTCTATGTGAGCGTGTGCGTTTGAAACTATTTATAAATTCCTTTCTTTGATATTTTTTTAAAAAAGTGTTCTTCTCTTTATCTCTCTGTCCTCTTTCTCTCTCGGACACAGATATTCTCTCTCTCTCTCTCTCTCTCTCTCTCTCTGATACTCATATAACAATGTAGTAGTGTGAACTATCATATTATTGAAGGCACCAATATAATATTTTCGATCGTGTATTATATATCTCTGAATAGTTCCCTATTATAGAATTGAAGCTTAAAGATGCTCTCTGACTAACACATCATAGGTTTCACAAAACTTTACCACATTCACTAGATCAGAGCAAGTCCGATGAAAAGTTCACTGCATTATTTAATTCTGACAAATAAGTTCAAGATGTATTGTCGACTACGTGACTTGGATTGAAACACTTAATCATTTGTTCACGGTATCAAACTCTATCATATTCTACATCACGCATTTCTCAATGTTCTCAACTTCACAATATTCTACACTTGATACAAGAACATTTCTTATCTCAGTATTATATCACATCTGCAACACGTGGTCAACTAGTTTCTCGTCTAAAATCACTGTACTCAAAGTTTCAAAAGTGTCAGTTCTTCTTAATCACTTGAATCACTTGTAAACCATCTTCCGTCTAACACTACTTCTGATTTTATATCGTCTCGTTCTCTTTCTTCTCTTTCTTCGGCCGTCTCTCAATCGCAGTGTACTAACGAGCAAAGTCTACTTGCCTCTTCTCTGGACTTCTGTTCTTATCTCTCATGTGATGGCTTCTCGGCTGTTCTGGTCGGACCTTCTTTCCTCACCCTTGACTGTCCACGTGCACTGATCATCCTTCCTGCATTCTGGTCAGTCTCTACTTGTCGGGCCGACGGTGTTCTGACCATCTCCCTCATCTGTCTCCTCTCTCTTCTACTTCCGTACTTCTTGGTCTTTCTTGGTTCCTGATTGTCTGTTCTTCCGTCTTCGGGTTCCCTCCTCTGTCTTCTCTCCTCTGTACTTCTTGGTTCTTCTTCTTTTTTCCCTGTCTCTCCGCTCGCTTTTTTATCTTCAAGTCCAGCTTGACAGATTAACCAATACGTATTTTGTCTCCACCCTTCAGATGTCCACTGGTTCCCATGAACGTTCTGATTGTTCGTCATTCAAACTGCCCCGTGACTTATCTCTCGTACGTCAGTTGTCCAATAGGCCACGCCTCTAAATATTTAATTGGCCATCTGGCCTAGTTGGTCATTCCTTTATTTAAAAGCCGTTCGCAACAGCGTCCTAACGCTTGTCATGCGTGTCAGTCTCGTCTATACAATTGTTATTTACCTAAGTCATTATCTTGCTTCTTTCATGTCGGAGATTTTATTGTGTCCTCGCTTTTTCATTGTGTCTGCCTTTTTCTATTCGTCTTTTCTATTTTATTTACACGTGTCAACGTCCAGTCACGGTTTTGTTATCACTGGACCATCCTACTTTCTGGCGTCCTACCTTTGTATTACCTATATCTCAGCTTCACTGAGTATCGAATTTTTCTATTCACTGTTTCTACTATTTACTTTTGTCCGCGTCTTATTCCAGTGTCATGGAAGTTTTATACATTTCTCTTCCTTTTTTCTATCTACTTTTCTCTGTCGCTATTCGATGTTACTATTTTCTTTACAGTATATTTGTATAATCATATTCATTCATAATAATAATAATAACAACAATAATCATTACTTACAAGGCCATGCTACAAACCTCCCCTTGTTTTAGTCATATTGTTAACATTATGATTATATTTTTAAAAACTAGCAAAGTGCCTTGTAAATAATAGACTACCAACATGTGTTTCCATCTGAACGACACACACAAGAAAAAAAATCACTTTGCAGTCACATCCCCTTGTTTTTAATCAGAATATTAACCGTCAGCTATATCAACTGCTTTGTCTAAATACATGGTAATTAAATTCTCTCAGTACTTCCTAATCATCATAGAAAAAAACATCTATGATAATATGTACATCTTGTTTAAAAAATGCCAATAAAACATTAATTCGTTTTTCTTCTTTTGATGACACATATTCTGTATCAAAGTGTCTTCACATACACACTCAAGAAAAAGAAAAAAAAACATGCATTCTTTCAAATGATAAAGAATAATGTTATAATATTTGAGGCTTAACCTCAAAACAAATCACCTCATTGACCTTGCGATGAATTTACATTGGCTAACCTCCCAATTCTCATCTTCAGTGCCAACAATTGGACATGTCACACATATTCCCTAACACATACTCAGTGCGAAAAAATGTGATATACCACCTCCTTGAAAACCATAGTACTCCCATCATACTCTCAACGAAATTCTTCCACTGACATCAGTTATTCTACCCCCAAGTACCTATCTATCCATGATAATTTTGGAGTCTCCATGTCAGTCTTTGCTAGTGCTGAGGATGCCCTCATATTCTTACTCCCAATACAACCCCGTGGTTACACTAACCAATACGGGAAAACCCAAGTATGCTACTCTAATGTATCTATTTTACGCCACAGTCTGTCTCAATATCTAAAAAATTGGAGGCATATAATTCATCATCAACAATACCTATCAAATACCTGGTATAACACTGACATTCACATTATGGCAATACAATAGTAGTAATACAAAAAAATTACATCATGAGTGCGAGACATATTAGTCTAGTATCTTTGGCGAGAACACAAATATCTGTGGTAAAGAAATATATATTATACATTTATATACATCTATTTGATATTATACATTTATGTACATCTATTTGAAACCCTTGTATCAAAAATATATAGCCACCTCTTCATTGTGCTTCTCTCAACCTATCAGCATGGAACGATAATGAACTATTAAGGTAAACAAAATGAAAGTATACATCGTCTCTTGATTCTTCACATCAGTAAAAAAAATTAATGGTCATTCTACTCCTTCCATTTTTCTCTGTTATAGCTCTGTTTTGAAATTTACTTTGATCAGTACATTTCTCATTTTTTTAAAAATCGGCCATAGCTCTGAATACCTCAAATCATTAAACATCCAATCTATGGTAGCTATCATTAATTTTTATCTCATTTGTATATTTACCATAGCCGATTCTTTATAAATTTTTGACAAAATCTGTTGAGTGGTCATTTCTGGCATAGCCGAATATACAAATCTTCTCACCACTCTATTGATGTCTACGTCATATGGCATAATAATTTCCTTTTCCTGGACTAAATTACAATGTTGTACCTTCTGACTCACTCTATGATCATATTTATTTTCCCATATATTCGACCATTTTTGTAATTTCGGGTCATGTGACACGAGATCATCTAAATAATCTGTTATATATTCTCTCCCCTGTTCTGCGTCAAAAGCTGGATAACACCCACATATATCTTTTATCACAGAGGATTTTAAGGTCTTATGGCTAGCATATCTTAAAAGATCTGTAATAAAAGTTCTGAATTCTTTATAACCTGGTATGTCATCATCATCTGAGGATGACAACATTTCATCAGAGTAATGAGTTTTAGATGAAACACTTTGTTTTCTTTGTGAGCTACCCTGTCTGATTATCTGCCTGTCTACCTGTCTGATTATCTGCCTGTCTAACTGTCTGATTATCTGCCTGTCTACCTGTCTGAGTTTCTGCTCTCGGTTTACAAAAGTTCCATTGAAATGACTGGATCTTTCTGGTACCTGATGAGTTTTACTATCTTGACCTTTACTTTATCTTCATTAATTGTTGTTTGATTGCTTCCAGCCTTCTTACTGGTTGTGTACTTGAATCTGTCCTGCCCAACACGTTATCCTGTGTACTAGTACTACTGTCTCTTACTACTTTTATATCGGTGTTGGTGTCTACGTCTTTTTATGTATACAGTGACTGTTGCATCGTTAAGCACTAACCTTTCTGTTCCTAAACAAACATCATATGTTTCTGTGGTTACAGTAATTTTGGATACATCTTTCG
Source organism: Achatina immaculata (assembly GCA_009760885.1). Classification (NCBI taxonomy): domain Eukaryota; kingdom Metazoa; phylum Mollusca; class Gastropoda; order Stylommatophora; family Achatinidae; genus Lissachatina; species Lissachatina immaculata. The sequence goes on from CM019706.1 coordinate 36,195,582, forward strand.
TCTGTATTAAACATTTTTCATTCATTGTTGTACCTACATGAACTGTGTTTGTAACTTTTCTAAATAACTCCGTAGCTGTACTTGCATCTTTCCTGTCTAACTCTGTATCTGTACTAGTTCTACTGTCTTTACTAGTGTTATATCGGTGTTGGTTTGTTTATCTTTTCTACTACAAGATCCGTTTGTCTGCTACCTCCTTTGTCTCATTTTTATATCTTCCTCTGTCTTTGTCTGATTTTCTGCTCACTATATGATTTATTTCTTTCCTGGCATTCCTATCAAACCTTTCGATATTTTGTGGCATATATCTGCTGTAATTTCCTTTAAAAGAATTGTGCTGGTATTTGTCTCCGTCCCTTGTGTCGTTGTAGGCCGTTGTTCTGTTTTGATAACTCATGTCTGTATAGTTTCCCTGGTTTTGATATTTGTTTCTTCTTCCATGTCTCTCATTTCTATACCAAGAGTTATGTGTCTGTCTAAAGTCTGTTCTAGAATAAAAACTGCAAAGTGTTCTCATATTTCTTTCTTGCCTCAGCTCTCTACCTAACCTAGCTACTTCTCTCCTCAGATATCTGATCTCCCATTTTAATATATCTGTTTCTTGTGTTTCTTCTCTGTGTACTGTCATTTTATCTAACATTCTCTCTGAAAGATCTCTGTATTATTCTTACTCTATGAAATAATCAGTGAAACAATCAATAATTTCTAGTGAAAAAAATACTAACAAAGCAGTATAAATCAAACAAATATACACTGTAATTACAACAACAATCTAACTAATACATAACTTAACTGTCTCTTGTTCTTGGCCGAATACTCTGTCTCTCCGTCGCTGATGTTGTCTCTCTTTGCGAATGTCTAATTAATGTTCTCTGTATACCACCATTATTAAAGAAACAATTGTTCTTTGCCTAAATCACATCAATTCGTTCTAGCACGCGATCGTCTGTACTTCGCCTTGTCCTATCCTCGTTGCTTTCCTTGTTAATATTGATAATGTCTGAGTTCTGAATATCACCACCGTTAGAAAGATAAAATGTTCTATGTCTGTCTGAGTCACAAAGAGTTTGGTTATAACATCAGCACGTGATTGCTGGTAGTCAGCACTCCGCCTTGTGTTCGCTTCTCTGCCAAGTCGTCTTCTCCTGAATTTCGGAAATAGGCCCGGCCACCATTATAACAATGCTACATTCACACATATAACTACATACATATGAACCCACCAGCATATTTGAACACACACATATACACACAAACAGGCCGCAAAGCAACATGTCAGTCAATCACTAGAATATCAGGAAGGTGGCCGTGACCTGTTCCCAGGAACCCCGCCGGGGACCAGGTATCAGTGCCTGTGTGTCCCTTCACCTGTCCACAGTCTAGAGTGTCACGTGGTCAGCGTTATCTTTGGTGAAAACATTTGCCTGGTGCATTTATGTCCAGGAAGAGTCTCTATAAAAGAGTGAGAGAGAGAAAGAATACCTTCCGGAGATAAGTGAGATATGAGGTTAACAATAACTACGACTTAAGAGTATAAAAAGAAACGCACGTGTGTGGGAAAACTATAAGATCGTGTTAAAAGCAAGAAAAATCTACAAAACCAACTCTCCTTCAAAACCCTATAGGGGTCTTGACCTTTACTCTACCTACTGTAGGTAAAAGTTTTCCAAGAAGATGTCTCAGAAATGTCTCTCCCCAGCTTATTAGAAGTGCCAAGAAGAACAGAAGCCAAATCAGTTAATGCAAATCCCGGCTTCTCCTACGCTTTTTGCAAAAAAAAAGTATCACAGATAAATTTTCCATGTGTGCAGGAAACTCTCTGCTGCAGAGAGCGGAACAACAACACAACTCCTTCAGATCATCAGACGAAGTACCTCCACCCTCAGACTAGTGTTTCGGCCATATTAAACTTCTGACACTTAAGGGAGGGGGGGGTGGACCCCTCTGGGTCATGACTCCCAGAGGTCTTGTGAGTTGTGGCTTTTTTTTCCATCCCGGAATTGGACCCGTAATCTTCCAACTGGCACTGCACTTCGAAGTGCATCTTAGAGATGATACAGATATAAATTTTGCAACAAGTATCAAAAACAAATTTTGCAACGAGTATCAGAGATAAAAGTGGAACGAGTTCAAGAACAATGCAGAGATAGGACAGATGAGCAAACAACATCTTATCTCATGGACGATCAGAAAAAGAAGATGGACATATGTCGGTCATGTGATGAGAAGAAAGAGTCAGAGTATCCCCAAACAAGCTATCAAGTGGAACACAACAGGCCGAAGAAAAAGAGGTCGACTATGTGAAACTCTAAAGAGGACATTGTTAAGAGAGGCCAGTTCAGTGGGCATAAGATCCCTTGATGAGATTGAAAAACTCGCCGAAGACAGGAAAACTTGGCGAACTACCATGCAAGCCCTATGTGACGTTTAGCGGCACGGGAAGGATGTAAGAAGATCAGAGATAAGTTATCTGTTTTCTCCGCAGAGCAAGGGCCACTAGAATCAAACGCTGCATATCCTGGTTTGTAGGGTACTCCAGCCAGTGATAGAGGCAAGTAGTAGAGAACACTTGTAACTTGTTACAGCGTTGTAAAAAAGTTAACATTTTTATTTAAGTTTCTTATTTTCTGACATTACTTGTATTATTTTATTTCTATCCCTTTCTTTCTCAAGTTAACTTGAGGATAGTCCCTTTTAATACGGGACAGATTTGCTAGTAACTCTTTATTTCCTGTTCATGCACTTTGAGCCTTGGGTACATAATAATCCAGTGCGTCTGGCCTTAAAGTAGTTAATATATATTTTTATGAGTCACTTTTCCCCGACATAATGGTGTCATGTACCTATTTATAGCAGGATTGAATAGAGTTCACTGGCAGTAGCTCTCCAAAAAATAGACCGCCACACAAAAGCACAGGTCACTTTCGGCTGCTCTTCACAGTTCCTTGAAACCATTATAGTTTTATAGTTCAAGGTCAAGAGTTCTTTGTTATCTTTTCTAGTTCTACAAAAAATACGCTATTGTTGTTTGTTATCTTGAAACTGAACAAGTGTCTACGTAAGGTCAGAGGAGAGTTTGGACCAAATACCATCAGAAGTGATATCTTCATAAGACAGACACATAAGAGACCATTGTCGATGGTGACTGAAAGGAGGTGGAAATGGACTGGCACATTGTGAGAGTGACAGACGAATTCTTACCACACACAGGTTTGACGTGGACATTGAGTGTAAAATAAGCATGGGACGAGCCAAAGAGACTTGGAGACCTACAGCAGAGAGAATGATGATAAACAAAGAACGGATATAAGAGACGGTCAAGACCTTGGTGAGGACCGACAGAAGTGGAAATCTCTTTCTACAGGTAGCGTCGTGTGTCTTGGACTGAGAGAGAGAGGGAGAGAGAGAATCTTGAAACATATTATTTGTTATGTTCGGTAACTTTTACTTGACATTCTTTGTCTTGTCTTGCCTCCTTCCTCTTATACCTTTCATTGTTGAGGACAAATATAGACACCATAATAGGGCTCGGTGATTTGCTTCACATAGTGGGATATTTAAGGTTTCTGTAATTTCCTTCCTCCATCTCTTGCATGGGCGGGGGCCTCTTCCTCTGTTACATCTTCGTTTATACAAGATGAGGACCGTTGCCCTGATACCCCTGCTAACAGGGCTCTAGCCCACTCGGGGAAGCGGGGCCCCCTGGGCTTAAGTTCTGTTTTTCATCCTGGGCTAGAACATCTATTTTTAAAGAAGAAAATGTACACTTGATAGTTTCTGGGTTGTATCCATCAAATGACATGTGGATGATCAAAACCTCAGATAAACCAAATTTGACATTTGCTCAACGATATTTTTCTACTGAAAGGGCTTCATCAGTTTGTTGTACATACTAGATTTTTGTCACATGATGCTGCTCTGTTGCTATTTAGGAAAAAAAAACAAACTAATGTGCGAGAAATCAAGTATTAAAAAGTTTATAAACAAATAAATTTCAAGCTTCAATAAATCTGATAACATATACTGTCTTTTCCCCAAGCAATGGCCGACACACTGAGTTTGTAACTAACGCTGGTTACAAACGCTTACACCAGAACCATGCGGCCGGCTACAAACTTTCAGTAATTTTTTTTTTTACCAGATTCTTCTCGTATGTTAACCTAGGTCAAAGTTCAAGACACGAGAGAACATAAGATTTTTTTTTTCAATTCTTTAGATTACTTTCCCATAAACTAAGGGCTGGTTTTGATAAAAGGCAGGAAATGCAGCCCTCACTACAAATACCTGTGACCTGTATCAGAAGGCGCCGTACCAGTTTTATGCAGAAAATCATTCCCAAGCTGTTATTGTAATGTAGCGAATGTAATCACAGAAGCCAAGTCAACGTAAAGTTGTGATGGTTTTGTGGGAGCTGTATTAGAACTTTTGTGTGATATCTTTCTATTTCCTGTTGAATGTTGTTTAGGAGTGGGGTTAAAATGAATGGGTTATGGGTTTTTTTCTTTTAACTTGCAAGGGCTAAATATTTTCAGGTTCGTTTCATTTTATATCTAGACTGCTTCGTTTAGTCTGTCTGTTTTTCTGTCTGTTTGGTGGAGAGAGAGAAAGAATAGAAAGTGAAGTGCAAAGAAATACAAGGAGAGAGAGAGAGAGAGAGAGAGAGAGAGAGAGAGAGAGAGAGAACGCAAGAGAATGAGAGAAAGAAACGTGGAGAGAGAGAGGGGGGGAGACAGCGAGAAATAGAGCGAGAAAGAAAAAGACAGAGGGAGAAGGACAGAGAGACAATGAGAGAAAGATAACGAGAAAGAGACAAAGTAGATAGGAAGAGATACCGGCAGAGAGAGAGAGAGAGGAAGACACACAGCCCCAGAGACAATGACAGAGAAAAAGACAAAGACAGAGAAGCAGAGACAGAGAATCACAGTGGGACAGAAAACAAAGATACAGAGAGAAGAGAGAGAGTCACAGTGAGAGACAGAGAAACAAAGATACAGAGAGAAGAGAGAGAGAGTCACAGTGAGAGATAGAGAAACAAAGATACAGAGAGAAGAGAGAGAGTCACAGTGAGAGACAGAGAAACAAAGATACAGAGAGAAGAGAGAGAGAGGGACAGTGAGAGACATAGAAACAAAGATACGGAGAGAGCAGACAGAGAGGGACAGAGACAAAGACACGTGGAGAGACAGAGACAAAGAGTCGCGGAGGCGCAGAGACTGGAAAGCGAAGAGAGAGACAGAGAAGGACAGAGAAGGAGACAGAGAGACAAACAGAGAAGGAGACGAAGAAAGAGTTTTGTATGTCAAAAACTCTTACCATTGTATCTCGAAGCAAAGATTGACTTCGTTACCTGAGAAAGAACTGTAGGTAAAAATAATGACTGTAGCATGTATGTATGTATGTATGTATGTATGTATGTATGTATGTATGTATATATGTATCTATCTATCTATCTATCTATCTATCTATCTATCTATCTATCTATTTGACTACCTCTGTTTGTCTCTCATCATTCATTCATTTGCATGTCCCTTGCGGAACTTTGCCTCCCAAACAGCACTCCTGTAGGCCTCTCGGTTGTGAGCAAGATGGCCTGCTGCTGTTGCATCCATTTCCAGATCGTCAACGATGTCTTGCAGCCATCTTCGTCTTGGTCTTCCTCTTTTTCTTTTTCCCATTATGTATCCTTCCAATACGGTCTTCTCTAAATTATCATGACGTTTAATGTGTCCAAAATATTTCAGTTTTCTCTCTTTAATCCTCTTCACTAGCCAGCCTTCTTCAATATTAAGCTCTTGTAGTATAGATATATTTGTTCTTTTTTGTGTCCACGATATTTGGAGAACTCTTTTGTAGCATTTACATTCAAAGGCATTTATGTGTTTCTCAGCTGTTTTGTTAAGTGTCCAGGTCTCACAGGCATATGTTGCGATGGGAAAGATGCATGCCCTTAAAAATCTTATTTTTGTGGTTCTGTCTGCTCCTCTCCACAGATTCTTTGTCTCTCACTCTCTCCATTTTACTAACATCTTGTCATCACCCACTGGTCTCTCATGGCGAATGTTGGGGGTTCGAATCCGGCCGGAGGCACCCCAGTCACCCAGCTGTAGAAATGGGTACCTGACTTCTTCTGGAGCTGGGGAAGGAAAGGCGGCCAGGCATGATACTGACCATATAATCATGTAGTGTGGCGACAGGTGAAGGAAAATATGGGCATTAACACCATATCATCTAAGGCATGGCAGATTACCTTTTGTCATCATCATCATCATCATCGTTCGTCTCTACAGAGAAACAACGGCCATGGATCCCGAAGCTCATCTGTCTATTATTTTCATGATCAAACACAACACATGATTTCTATCCTTGCCATTTCAAATGTCAGCGTTTCTCTTATTTTTGTGTGTGTGCATCTTCTATAGAAGTGAACACAAGCTGCTCTTCTATACAAGTGAACACACCCTGCTGTTCTGTATAGAAGTGAACACAACCTGCTCTTCTGTATAAAAGTGACCACAACCTGGTATTCTGTATAGAAGTGAACACAACTTGCTCTTCTATAGAATTGAAGACAATGTGCACTTCTGTATAGAAGGGAACACAACCGGCTCTTCTGTAGAAATGAAGACAATCTGCTCTTCTGTAAGAAGTGAACACAACCTGCTCTTCTGTATAAAAGTGAACACAACCTGCTCTTCTGTATAGAAGTGAACACAATCTGCTCTTCTGTAAGAAGTGAACACAACCTGCTCATCTGTATAAAAGTGAACACAACCTGCTCTTCTGTATAGAAGTGGACACAATCTGCTCTTCTGTAAGAAGTGAACACAACCTGCTCTTTTGTATAGAAGTGAACATGATCTGCTCTTCTGTACAGAAATGAACACAATCTGCTCATATGCATATACACATGTCAGTAATCTCATTTCTTTTGTCTATTTTTCTTGCTCAGTTTCATTTTTACTCTTTAAACAGCTGTGTAGAAAACTACAGGCAAATATTACCTTATCCATTTTGTCTATTTGTTGCTTTGTAGATTCAAAATTTAAATTACCGTATAATCTAAGTATAGGTCCCTGGTCATTTTCTCATAATAACATGGCGACTATATTGGTTAGAATTTGTTTGTGTGTGGACTTCGAAGTTTTGTTTGGTAGTGAAAGAGTAAATGTCCTGTGTTTCTGCGATGAAAATTGACGCCGACTCTTTGCACACAGTCTGACAACTGTTTATTCTCATTTCTGTGACATATTTGATGAACAATGCCCAATACAATATTTTTTAGAATATTAACCTGCATGGTTATGAGCGTAACCTTAGTACAGCGTGTATTATCTTCACGTCCTTTGCGGTATAGTTAACAGAGAAATAATAAGCCCATTTGAGGTCTCGTTTTACAGGCCGGAAGTACGACCCAGATATGCCATTTCCTGTTACTGATTCATGGTAACACAGAACATGATTGAAAAATTCACTCTTCTAAAAGTCCAATATCCGCCCGGATGTTTGCTATGTTTAGTTCTAAGGAAAACTTCATACGATAACAGGTCTGCATTAAATTGTTCTAACAATGGGCTTGGTTATGTGAGGTATACGCGAGGAGAGAGAGTTGAATGCCATAGTCACCAGCAAAATGATATGACTCACAAACGCTTTTGTTACTTTCTAGAGTTTGTGGGGTCCTTGCACCAAACATTTACCTGGCTCCTTCATCTATTACCTCTGTGTCAGTCAAACATTTACCTGGTCCTTCATCTATTACCTCTGTGTCAGTCAAAAATTTACCTGGTCCTTCATCTATTACCTCTGTGTCAGTCAAACATTTACCTAGCTCCTTCATCTATTACCTCTGTGTCAGTCAAAAATTTACCTGGCTCCTTCATCTATTACCTCTGTGTCAGTCAAACATTTACCTGGCTCCTTCATCTATTACCTCTGTGTCAGTCAAACATTTACCTGGCTCATTTATCTATTACCTCTGTGTCAGTCAAACATTTACCTGGCTCCTTCATCTATTACCCCTGTGTCAGTCAAACATTTACCTGGCTCCTTTATCTACTACCCTTGTGTTAGTCAAACATTTACCTGGCTCCTTCATCTATTACCTCTGTGTCAGTCAAACATTTACTTGGCTCCTTCATCTATTACCTCTGTGTCAGTCAAACATTTACCTGGCTCCTTCATCTATTACCTCTGTGTCAGTCAAACATTTACCTGGCTCCTCCAACTCCTACCTGTGTGTCCGCCAGGTTCATGCTCCCTTTCACGTGATACTCTTTTACTTCAAGTTATTTGCCTAAGTTTGAAAGGATTCACGATTATTACTCCAAATTAGAAGGACTAATCTCTCTTTCTCCTTCCCCCGCTCTCCATCTTTCAATCACTCTCCTTCTCTCTCTACATCTCTGTCTCTATCTCCCTCGTCTCCTTCTCTCTCTCTCTCTCTCTCTCACTCTGTCCCATAGGTACTCTTGAACACGTGTACACATACAAAACACAGAATACCTGTAGACAGATTAAACACAGAATCTGAAATGAGACAAACACAAAAACCATCATCAAGCTATGCCAATGTAAAATGTACATAATTTTTATGACAAAAGATTCCATTTCTACATCTAATCCATTTGCGATGTCATCAAAAGAAAAAAGAAAAGGAGGCAAGAACGTAAATATTTACATCCAAGCAAGACTCGCTGTCCCTGTGTGATTTTTAAACCTCGTCGGTTTTACAACATCATCGGCGTTTTAGTCAGTAGACTCTCTCTCTCTCTCTCTCCTTCTCTCTGATCCTTACGTTCACAGGGCACATGGGGCTTCCGCAAGGGTTTTCCACAAACGCCAATCCTTTCCCTTTTTCCCGCTCTTGTCCAGGTGAGCCCTCTATTGCTCAACATCCTTTCTGTTGTTCTTCTCCATGTCTCCTTGGTCTACCTGTACTTCTGTTCCCGTGTGGTGTCCATCTTAGTGCTATATTTGATAGTGAGCTGTCAGTCATTCGGAGCTCATCCACAACCTTCATGGTCTCAGTTTCCTGATAAGCGTTTCTCCTTCCACCTGAGTTAGTTTTTCCCTTGTTTCTGTAGCAGTCTGATAGTTTTTTTTACCAGATAGGGTTACTGGCCCTATGCCGAACCCTCAGACTAGCTGCTTGAGAATTTACAATGTCCATTGTTGATCTGGCCGTGTACCTCATTATTTGTTGTTTATCTTCGTTTATACATCGCTTTCTTTATTATTCTATGTAAGACATCAACCTTTACCTCTCTTTTGGCAGACTTCATAGACAAGTCACTTTTTTGTGCTCAGATACGACTCTGTCAAGATTTTTTTGGACAGATACAGGTGTTAAAGATATGAATAAATTAGTAAATTATTAATAATAATCATATGAAGAAAGAAAGAAAGAAAGAAAGAATTAATGTGTATTATATAAATAAACATTGTTCGTCAGTCTGTACATTCGTTATTTGTTATTTTTTCAAACGTTATCAGGAATGTTGATGAAAACAAAAACAAACCCAACAGAAAACGATGGAGACGATGCTAAAAAATGCTGGAACTTGCAGTTGGTCCTTTTTTTGATGGAGACGAAAGAGTTAAAATGAGTAGATCTCTGGTCAGATGTACTGTGGTTCTCCAGCTGCATGTTCTTGAGATCATCAGTCATGCATTCTGTAGATTTTCAATTATGTGTTCTGTAGATCTTCAGTCGTGCATTCTGTAGAACTTCAGTCACGCGTTCTGTAGATCTTCAGTCATGTGTTCTGTAGATTTTCGATCTTGCGTTCTGTGGATCTTCAGTCGACATATCAGTAGATGTCTGAGTAAAGTTTTGTCTTGAGTAGACATCTGGAAAACTTTCTGTACCTGCGGAAGCTGTCCTTTTATTGTGTATCGCCCTCTAGCTATTTTCTTCATTTTAAACCAACATTAGTCTAGACATTTTGAGCTCCAGAATTTAATAAGTACACGTAAGTGTACACAAACATGTACACACAAGAATTATATATATATATATATATATATATATAACGTATAGACCTATGAAAACTACAGTTAAACAAACAGCAGACACTCATACAAACAGAAAATATTTGCACACTTAAACAGCAAATACAGACAACAAATGCATGCTTATAAATGGAAAATATATGATATAAAAGGCAAATACATTCACATAAGCGGTAAACACAAGCAAACAAACAAATTCACACACAAACGCATGCACACAAACAGAATTCATCAAATACAACAAATACACGTAAGCCTGTGACAAATAAAACACTTAGAAAGATCTACACACCCTCAAGTGTGCACTGTCCTCCATTGTTGTGTATCACACGCCGAGGGTAACAAATCACGAGTAATCTCCCCCAACGACCAACGGTTAGTCAAAATTGTGGATTCCACCGGAGAGTAAACTGCGAATCAATTATCTTTCCCACCTTTCATAATTTAATTCCTGTGTGTTAGTTTAGATTATGCATCGAAATGAAATTTGTGAGCACTTTTAGTCTTCAGTAATGCCAGATCTTTACAGAAAGTTGTGTAAAAACGACCATGGAGAAACTAAGTGTATCAAAGCCTGGAATTATCTTATGGTTCATACAAGTTTTATTGTTCTTGGAGGTCGCGTCTGACAAGGGTAAGGTACTTTTGTTGATTGTAAGACTGTTGTAACTTGCAAGCGCTGCTTATATTGTTGTAGCATGTATTGTTGTATTGTTTATGCTGACACATTACAACTTGCTGAATCAGCGCAAACTTTGGTAGGAGAAGTGTTGTACGTGAGTCAGACTGAGAGATGTAAAGTAGATGTAAAGTTAATTGTTCTATCTATCTATCTATCTATCTATCTATCTATCTATCTATCTATCTATCTATCTATCTATCTATCTATCTATCTGTCTGTCTGTCTGTCTGTCTGCCTGTCTGTCTGCCTGCCTGCCTGTCTATCTGTCTGTCTGTCTGTCTATCTATCTATATCTATCTATATATCTATCTATATATATATATCTATCTATCTATCTGCCTGCCTGTCTGTCTGTCTGTCTGTCTGTCTATCTGCCTGCCTGCCTGCCTGCCTGTCTGTCTGTCTGTCTGTCTGTCCGTTTGTCAGTCTGTCCTTCCGTCCGTCTGTCTGTCTGTCTGTCTGTCTGTCAGCAACATCGTCAACGGAAGCAGCAGCAACAAAAACAAAGTCAAGATTCTGTCTCCAACTAACCCAGACTTGACCATTCCAGCCCATCATTCTTCTGCTGCAAGTTTGTTATCTGTCTGAAATATCACAAAATTCCCTCCAGTTTTGACTCTTCCTTGCTGTTTCTTTTTCTTGCACGCCGAATGATTGGTCCACAAGCATTGGTAACTTGTGACTCTCATGTTATCTTCTATTCCCCAATTGTTAACTTCCACGGCCGTTGTTGTATATTCACATCCATTTTTTCCATCATCATTGTTTAACTTCAGCCCCTGCTGTTTAACTTCAGCCCCCACTGTTTAACTTCATTCAATCTCCAGTGTTTAACTTAAACCCCCATTGCTTAACTTCAGCCATTATTGTTCAATTTCAACCCCCACTGTTTAACTTCAACACTCAATGTTTAGCTTCAACTACAATATTTTAACTTCAATAACCATTTTTCTTTTGCTTCTGTCGCTGTTTGTTAAATTGTTAGGAATATTTTTTTTCTCCAACAACTGTTTCCTTATATTTATATTTTTTAAATTACGTTTCAACTGTTTCCTTATATTTATATTTCTTAAATTACATTTCAACTATGTCTTTACATTTATATTTCTTAAATTACGTTTCAACCGTTTCCTTATACGTATATTTCTTAAAATACATTTCAACTGTTTCCTTCTATTTATATTTCTTAAATTACATTTCAGCTATGTCCTTACATTTATATTTCTTAAATTACGTTTCATCTGTTTCTTTATATTTATATTTCTTAAATTACATTTCAACTGTTTAATTTCTGTTTTGCAGGTAGAAATTCTTTCTTTATTGTTTAACTTTTATCATCATTGATAAACTTCTGTTTGTATTGTTTACCTTCCGTAATCGTTGATAATCTTTTGTTTCCATTGTTTAACTTCTGTCGTCAGTGATAAAATTTTGTTTCTGTTGTTTACCTTCCATATTCTTTAATAATCTTTTGCTTCCACTGTTTAACTTCTGTCGACATTGATAAACTTCTGCTTCTATTGTTTACCTCTGCCGTCTTTGATAAACTTTTCCTTCCATTGTTTAACTTCTGTCGTCCCATTGATAAACTGTTTCCATTGTTTACCTTCCGTCATCTCTGATCAACTAATATTTACTTTGTTTAACCTCTGCCACCAGTGATTATCATCTATTTCTATTGTTTAACTTCTACGCCGTCTTTAACTTCTACCGTTATTGATTAAATTTGATCATCGTTATTTGACTTCCACCATCGTTGTTTACCTTTCAGTAATATAGCAGAAGAGAGCAAGAGAGAATGGGAAGAGAGAGTGTGTGTGTGATAGAGAGAGAGAAGATATATAGTGAGAGAGACAGTGATTAAGAGAGTGTGTGACAGACAGAAGAGAGAGAGAGAGATGAAGAGAAAGAGAAAGAGAGATGAAGAGAAAGAGAAAGAGAGAGAGGATGAGAGAGCAGATAGAAAAATGACATTTAAATTGAACCTAAACTTTCTCTTACTAAATATAGTTTACTGGTCCACTTTCACACAGAGTTATTCTCCTTTGAATACCTGGACAAGGATTTCAATGTTCTTAGCCTTCGTTGTCATGGAGACTGTACTGCACAATCTCAAGCGTCCTCTATAGTGAGTATTGTTATCACCAACTCCACATCCCAGGCTCTTGTGGCGATTGTGAGGTCTGGGCAGTCCCCTCTGGTGAAATCCTTTCTACAAGATGTTGTATATTACGTTGGTGGAGCTTTAACTCCGTAAGTCTCAAGAGTACAATTATTATATATGAAGTTGCTGAGATTTGTATGTAGAGCACGTCAGCTGAAGTTGAACAGTATTGTATATCCATCACTTTGTACTTACAGTGGAGACGTTAACTGATACAGCGGTCAGCCACTTATATCTGACATGTTAGGGTCAGGCTTGATGAACCATAGCTGACTAAGACCCTGTCCCACCTCTTCGTTGGTACCCCCAGAACTAGCCTGTCTAATGAGACTAGGATAGCTATCGTTGGCATGACGACAGAGTCTGCCACAGAAACATTGCACCTCACACTGCTTCTTAAGCTTCACTCAAGGTCTGAAAAATAGTCCCCGCAACCAGCTCCATATCCGACACTGTGCATCAGCACATTTCACTGCCTTCTGCTGATAAGTACATAATGTTCGCAGTTTCAGGATATAAGAACAATTCAATCAATCAATCAAATGCCGTCCGCGTGTCGTGGGCGATCATTTCTCTCCACAATTCCCTGTCTTTAGACTTGATTATGAGATCCGCCGGTGACTTTCTTTCTACCCACACTGACAGCCCATCCAGTAACTTCTCTCTCTGTTTTCCTCTGTCTCTTCTTCTCTCAATTTTTCCAGTTGCCACAGTGTGTTCCAATTTTCCTCTTCTCAGAAAATGTCCTATAAATCTTGCTTGTCTTCCTCTGATCTTTGCTGTAATTTGCCTTTTTAACTCCCGGGATGGAAAAATAAAGCAACAACTCACAATACCTCTGAGAGTCAATACCCAGTGGGCCTCACCTCCTTAGAGTGTCATGAGTTTAATAGGGTCAAAACACTTGTCGGGGGGGGGGGTATTTCCTCTGATGATCTGAAGGAGTTGTGTTGTTGTTCCGCTCTCTACAGTAGAATTTCCTTAATACAGCCTCTCTTATGACTTCTTCGTTGGTTTTTTTGCTGCCCATAGTACCTTCAACATCCTTCTTATGAACTACATTTCCATGTCCTCTATTTCTCACTGTACTCTCCTATTCATGGAGCATGCTTCACGTCCATAAAACAAAATTGGTTCAATGTAACATTTAAGTTCTCGGAATCTTGTTTCCATTGATATGGATCTGGTGCATAAGATGTTTCTCATTTTCTGGAATGCTGACTTGGCCTGAGGAAGTCTAATTTTTATTTCTTTGTGACATTTCCCATCAGGTGTTATAATTGTTCCTAAGTACTTGAATCTATCACCTTGTTTCAGTTCTGTGCCATCGATGATAATGCTATATTTTGGTGGTATTCTTTTCTTTGAGATGACCACCACTTCAGTCTTCTTTTTATTCAGGCCGAGACCTTTACTTTTACTTTCACGAACCTCGATGTCCAGAAGAGCCTATAGCTTCCCTTCACTTTTAACACTAAGAACTGTGTCGTCTGCATATCTTAAGTTGTTAAGATTGTACCCACCAATTGATATTCCTGGCAAGCTCTCTATATTCCTCGTTATGTTTTCGCTGTACAAGGAAAATAGGTCAGGAGATAGAACACATCCTTGTCTCATTCCCAATTTTATTTCTTTGAATGCTTTTATTTGGTTCTCAAGACATAAAATGCTCCTATTTGCTGCCAGTATATGTTTTTGATGAGTTTTATGTTGATGTCTTCCAGCATTCTTATAATTTCTGTGTCTCACTTTATCGAATGCTTTACAGTAGTCTATGAAGCATAATTATAGGTCCGTCTTTACTTCTATTGATCTCTCCATTAATGTTCTCATACTCGTAGATATGGCATTACTTGTACCTTTTCCTTCGACAAAGCCACACTGTTCTTCAGCGATTTCTGGTTTTATTTTGTCCCTTTCTCATGACAATATGAAGCAGGATTTTGGTAACATGGATCATAAGACTAATGGTTCGATGGTCTTCACATTCAACTGCACCTTGTTTCTTTGGTACAGTGAAAATTGATTGCAAAATGTCTAATGGGACATAGTTACTGTTATAGATGTCATTCAGCAATCTGGTAATTATTTCTATGCCAAGCTCTCCTAATGCTTCCAAATCTTCCTTGCTGATTTTATCTATTTATAAGAACAATAACAGTGTCTATTACAGGATCTAGAACAATGACATCAATACAATGCTTTCTATTACAGGATATAGAACACACACACGCATCAATATTACTGGATATAACATAAACATATCAATTACAGAATAAAGAAAAATAACATCACCATGTCGCTTTCTATTACAGTATGTAGATCAATAACACCAACACATCACCTTCTAATACAGGATTACTTGTTTTTTAAAATTATCAAAACAGATATATAGAAAGGAATATGTGTTAAAATAAGTGACTTGGCTGGACAAACTAGAAATGTCAGGATTGGTTAAACTAGAGAAGGTGTGTCTAGATAAGTTGCCCGCTTTCATGGAGACAGTGTTTATAAAAAGCTGAAACTAACTTCAAAGAATATTATTGCAACAAACTGCATGATCCATATTTTGCAAAAATACAACAAGATTTGCCTCCAGGAAACTGGAGAATGATGGTGAAAATATTGTGCTCAAAATGTACAACCATTTTAGCGTTTATTCAAAACGAACCACACCATTTTGAAGTTCTGTGACTTTGTACATGTTGATAAATGGTGCTATTTGCTGTTGTTGAACGTATGCTTCTGTTGTGACATGTTGTACTAAATGGGTGACTAATTACTGTCTTTTTATCGATATGCTGTGGCTAAATGGTTGTCTCTTTATCGATATGCTGTGACTAAATGGTTGTCTCTTTATCGACATGTACTAAATGGTTGTCTCTTTATCGATTTGCTGTTATTAAATTGTTGTCTCTTTATCGATATGCTGTGACTAAATGGTTGTCTCTATCGATATGCTGTGACTAAATGGTTGTCCCTTTATCGACATGTTCCACTAAATGGTTATCTCTTTATCGACACGTTGTACTAAATGATTGTATCTTTATCTATATGCTGTGACTAAATGGTTGTCTCTTTATCGACATGTACTATATAGTTGTATCTCTATCGATATACTGTGACTATATGCTTGTCTCTTTATCGACATGTTGTACTAAATGGTTGTATCTTTATCGATATGTTGTGACTAAATGGTTGTTTCTTCGACATGTTGTACTAAATACTTATCTCTTTATCGACTTGCTGTGACTATATGCTTGTCTCTTTATCGACTTGCTGTGACTATATGTTTGTCTCTTTATCGACTTGCTGTGACTATATGCTTGTCTCTTTGTCTCTATATTTTGACCAAATTGGGAAAGTGCTGGGAAAGCTAAAGAAACGTTTTTTCAAAGTTTTGATGATGTTAGTGTCCCAAGATCCGGTGGTTGTGCTTTAGAAGGAATTGCTTCTGAATCATCAGAGATTTCTTTCTCACTCATCATTCATGGTTTCAGATAATTCTTAGACATTACTGAAACACTGGAAGCCAAGTTATTCGCATAATTTCAGAGTTATAGCTAATGGCTGAACTAAAAAGTAAACATGAGAGAAGTGTAAAGGATTTTTTCTGGACATTAAACTCGATCAGCTTACCCCTGATGTGTCTAAGTTTGGCAGTGAACGTCAAACCCAATCAGCTTACCTCTGATATGTATAAGTTTGCCAGTGAACACCAAACTTAAAACACCCTAAAGAGTTTTACTATCCTTTTTAGATTGGAGTTGAGTTGTTTTGGTACCCATCTAGTGAAGACCTTCCGGTATTGCAGCACTTCGTGAGTGATGTGGTGTGTCAAGCCATGACTAATCTTTTATCCTCAAATCATTCATCCTTTACTGTCAGCCAGTCTTCCTGTATCATTCATTCCACATCAGCGTAACGTCAGGCCTATTGGTAGTGTCACGTCGGGCAGAAGCGAGCTCCATCAGCCACATTCGACACCCCGCTTCCAGTTTTATTCCTGTTCCTGTTGAAGCGACGAACACGTGTCCTCGTATTACCTCTTCATTCTGACATGAATATCTGCAAGTTTTTTTTTTACCTCCAATGACCAAGATATAAATAAATGTGAGCTGTTCCTCTCTCGTGCATGCTTCCATAGGAGCAGCCATCTTATCTGCTGACTTCATATTTTCAAAATGTCCGACATGCTTCCTCACACATACATCTAGAGAAGAATGGCATACCATATCATCCCTACAAATGTTTACTACTCCAAATAGTTTTTAGTGCAAAAATACATTTGTCTATTTCTTATTCAACCTCCGAATAGAGACACAAAATTTTATTACATGCTAAACTTACGAACATAACTACATTACATTTCCATATAGTAAACACACAAAACTACATTACTTATCCACATAGTCAACAAACAAAACCACATTACTTTTCCACATAGTCAACAAACAAAACCACATTACTTTTCCACATAGTCAACAAACAAAACCACATTACTTTTCCACATAGTCAACAAACAAAACCACATTACTTTTCCACATAGTCAACAAACAAAACCACATTACTTTTCCACATAGTCAACAAACAAAACCACATTACTTTTCCACATAGTCAACAAACAAAACCACATTATTTTTCCATACATTCACTTGTTTTATTGTAACACCAGCTCCTGCAATCCCTCGTCAAAGAAAAGAATAGCAAAGGTATTCGTCATTCATCATTGAGCTTCTCGTTGATATTCTAGTCTCTCTGTGACTGCTCGGAACATTCTAGTCTTCGAAATTTGAGGAACTTCATTAGGGAGATCTGATTTTTGGAACGCCGTTTCTCACGCACGACTTGGTCCACTTTTGAGCCAGCTCACCACCAACAATGAATACTCCCTGGAAACTGTTTCTCTGTCCTAGGGCGAAGACACTGTCAGAGTTTGCAATCAGTGACCCACCGGCGACATGCTAGAGTCAGGGTTGGTGAAGTATAGCCAACCAAGACCCTGTCCCACCTCACTGTTGGTACTCCTAGTAGCAGGCCTAACCAGACTAACGGGGCAGGGATGTCCATAATCTCCATTGTGGTTGAATCTGCTAAAGAAGTATTCCTTGCTTTTTTAGCTGCATCCAGAGAGTGAACAGCCCTCTTTCAATCCGACACGACACTGTTTCTCAGCTTCCTCGCCGCATCTGCTACAAAGAACATCAGTTCTTCTTCCAGGAACGAAGAAGAAGAAGAAGAAGAAGCTGCAGGAGTTTATTTTAACATTCTTTTCATGTTCCTTTTCTCCACGTGTTTGTGTCCAGATAATGATTGCTGTGGTGCAGTTTTTCTGTTTATATCTTTTCAGATTTACTTATTTTTGCCCCATGTTTGTATTTTAAACCTGCAGCACATATACGTATCAGTTTTTACACTCAGAAATTTGTACGTCGTTCTCTCCACACAGAGACCAAAAATCTTGTAGTCTGGAGGTCATTATCAAAAACTGTAAGATCCTTGCACGTCTGGAATTCAAGTGTGTCGTAACAACTTCTGACAGTAATGGCTCTATCATCACAAGATCAGGCGAACTTAAAGTAGACAAGGGAGGTAATTCACTAAATTATACTTACAATTTAGACCAGGAGTTACACAACTTTTGAAAATAAGACGGTAAACAAAAGATGGCAGAGTCAGTGTTATATAAACAAGCACAGTTTTGTCCGTGAAATAGGATGCTAAAATTAGACCTGTGACGTAGACGTGAGCTGTTATAAGATTCTAAAAATAACAGAAGACGCAGAAATCAAGAAAATTAAGTGAGTATAAATCTCACAACTCTCTCTTTATCTCTCTACGCAGTGTAATGTAGATGTTTCAAGATGAAGCTTGCTGTAAGCTATACGAACAGTGTTACATCTTGCCAATAACAAGAACAACAACAAAAACAAAAACAGCAGCAACCATAACAACAGCAACAACAACAATAACAACATCAGCAGCAGCAACAGCAACAACAACAATAACAACATCAACAACAATAGCAGCAGCAACATCAACAACATCAACAGCAGCAACAGCAACAATAACCTCTTTGTCAGACAAATAGTGTGGCCCAGGTTATGAACAGCATTCAGTGAAGCCAGATGTCTGTCCAGGTTCTAGATGTGTTATTTTATTTCGTGGCAGATGATAATGATGATGATGACGATGGCCGGCTTCATATCACTCAAATTGACGGTAACTCATCAAGAAAAAACAGCAAACGCTGAGAGGCAAGTGGTTGTGTACTTTCATACAGAAAGAATCTCAAAGACATAATGATCTCTCTCCCAGACCAAATACGCCATGGCGACAAGGACATAAAAACACAACTCTGGTCTCTACATGAGAGAAATCTGTAATCAGAAACATGCATCCCCGCTCTCAAAGCATTCCCATACGTGCTCCGCCTTCCGTTCTATCTACTAAAATCTGCGCCTGCTGATGGAGCTGGTCACACACTGGTTGTGGTTAACGCGCCCTAAACCACTTTGTTCTGAAAAACATCCACTCCCCCTCTCCTCCTCGAACTCGATCATCCTCCTGATGTGATTGTTGTCATTCAGCCTCATGTGGTTTTCCATACACAACTTATCCAAGGTCGATCTTGCACTCTTCCTTGTCCATTCTTAGAGTGCACTGAATGGATGCCTTGCCTGACAGCTTGTCTGCTTTCTCATTGCCTGCATGACCCGGGCAGTAGATTAACGTCAAACTGGACTACAGACAGGAGTCTAAAAGCTGGAACCACACCCTGCGGAAGAAATGTCAATGAATTCTCCCTAACATGTTGTGGGAGTCTGTTACAATGACCCCGTGCATGTCGTCCTGCTCCACCAACCAGGATATTGCTTCTGATGCTGCCTGCACCTCCATTCTCATGCCCCAAGTGCTGGTCTTATAGGCTCCTGATTTCCTCATAACTGGTTGGACGTTACGGCAGACAACATAGCCCCCATCCACATTTCAGGCCTCGTGCCACTGACCCACCTGTGAAGATCACAGGGTCGTGTGGTTTGAAGTGATGCTGGATTTTTTCTTGCACCCACTTGAGAGTCCCAGACAAGACGTCTCTTATCGAGTATCAAACACAGACTGTCATCTCACATCTTTCACACATCAGAACTCAGCAGTCAAACTTTCTGACAGTCCCCGTGCTCTGAGAAAAACAGCCACAACAACGTAAATGTGTACGTAACCAAACTTTTGCACGCTTAAACAATTCCTACGATAACTTATGCTACGTAAATAACAAGGGAATTAACCTGTTTAAAACTAGCAACAGGGGAAGCAATTTGAAAAAATAAATAAACTTATACAAACTGTACGTACTCATATGTTTGTTTATGTATATATCTTATGTTAATGTATGGAACTTAATCTTACAGTTTTTTCTCTACGTTTTCTTCAGTTCCACAAGATGCTACTCACGGTCTGCCGACGTCTACTCTCGTCATCCTCATCGTCGTCATCATCGCCCTGTTCCTTGTTGCAATCTTCTTTCTCAGCCTCTGGCTACGAGGTACGTACAGCAACCAATCACTGTAGTCAGTTTATACAAAGGGGCGTGTCTTACTGCCACTAACTTTTATTGAAATCCACAGCTATATATGGAGTGTTCTTCTTATTAATAATACTGTACTTAACCCCCCCCCCCCAGAAAAAAAAAGCTCTGCTGTTACATTTATATTAACTTTTATCTGTTTTAACTACGAAACAATTAATTTGTTTCTGATATTTCATTGTGATAACTATTTCTCATTTCTTGTTTTAAATTTAACCTATCGTGGTTTACTTATATACAAGGTCACGAACGTTTTAACGTTCACAAATATGAAACATTTTATTTTTAAAAATTGTATCTTCTTTTTCTCTTGAGATACATTCTCTTTTCTTCTTTGTCTTAGTCTTTCGCTGTTCTCAGGCAAAGACGGGAGACAAAAGATCACAATTGTATCTAACTGAAACTTCCTCTCATTACTTTCACCGTTCTTTTAGTAGCTGGAGCTGGGACAAATTAAGGGAGCTGGTAGGAAATCTGAACTTTCTGGCAGAAAACGTAATGAACCAGCACTTGATGGGAACTATTAGCAAACATAATCTTAGATGGAAGCTGCGACAAGCGCTGGAGCATATATAGGGCTGTCTTCGGTGCAATGACGCCGGAGTATGACTTTGAACCTTTGAACCTTTTTAGTTACTAAGAATATGACAGATCTATGACAGATCAAGGAGTAGTGGGAAATGATTAAGACATCAGACAGTATGACGAGAAATGTAAAGGAAACATAACTAACGACAAGTGTTCGATCTGTCCCAGCGTACCAGTAAACTATTAAACACATGCAACTAATACTAGGCGACTAAAGCAAGCTATGGACAAGACTCTGTATGGGGCAGAGCTGACCCACAGTGAGACAGGGTAGACCCAGAGAAGGCTTAGGAGGGATTTTCAAACAGAACATTCAAATATAGGAGAGGGACAAATAGATGATTGATAGAAGGACGTGCCCACGACTAGGCCACATGGAGAATTTCTGTCTCAGTCATATATTCTGTAAATCTGAAAGTGATATTAAATTTCTTTTTGTTTTAATTATTATTATTATTATTATTAACAGTAGTAGTAGTAGTAGCAATACTAGTAGTAATAGTAATATTGGCAGTAGTAGTAGTAGTAGTAGTAGTAGTAGTAGTAGTAGTAGTAGTAACAGTTGTAGTAGCTGTAGATGTAGATGTAGTAGCAGTAGTAGCATTAGTATTAGCTGTAGCAGTGGTAGTGGTAGTGGTAGTAGTAGTAGTAGTAGTAGTGGTGGTAGTAATAGTAGCAATAGTGGTAGTAGTAGTATTAGTAGTAGTAGTAGTAGTAGTAGTAGTAATAGTAGTAGTAGTTCGAGTAGTAGTATTAGTGGTAGTGGTAGTGGTGGTAGTACTATTTAAGTTGTAGTAGCAGTTGTAGTAGTAGATGTTGTTGTAGTAGTAGTTGTAGTAGCAGTAGTAGTGGTAGCGGTAGTAGTAGTGGTAGTAGTAGTTGTATTATTAGTGGTGGTAGTAGTAGTAGTAGTTGTATTAGTGGTGGTAGTAGTAGTAGTAGTTGTATTATTAGTGATGGTAGTAGTAGTAGTAGTTGTATTATTAGTGGTGGTAGTAATAGTAGTAGTTGTATTATTAGTGGTGGTAGTAGTA
>CM019706.1:36222648-36247648 GCA_009760885.1 Achatina immaculata
TAGAAATATCATAACTGTGCATCTCGTTATTCCTTGAGTAGTAGAAATATCATAACTGTGCATCTCGTTATTCCTTGGTTGTAGAAATATCATAACTGTGCATCTCGTTATTCCTTGAGTAGTAGAAATATCATAACTCTGCATCTCGATATTCCTTGAGTAGTAGAAATATCATAACTGTGCATCTCGTTATTCCTTGAGTAGTAGAAATATCATAACTGTGCATCTCGTTATTCCTTGAGTAGTAGAAATATCATAACTGTGCATCTCGTTATACCTTGGTTGTAGAAATATCATAACTGTGCATCTCGTTATTCCTTGAGTAGTAGAAATATCATAACTGTGCATCTCGTTATTCCTTGAGTAGTAGAAATATCATAACTGTGCATCTCGTTATTCCTTGGTAGTAGAAATCATAACTGTGCATCTCGTTATTCCTTGAGTAGTAGAAATATCATAACTGTGCATCTCGTTATTCCTTGAGTAGTAGAAATATCATACATATGCACCTCGGTTATTCCTACGGTAATAGATATTTCATAACTGTGCAACTCGTTATTACTTGTGTAGTAGAAATAACTGTGCACTTTGTTAATGAATAAAAGTACGCCTTCCATTGTTTTCCTTCACAGAAGTACAATTTAATTTTTTGTGCTATAAAAAGTAGATAAAATGCAGCAAGCACTTAAAAGAAATGTCGATGAATAGTAATAATAATAATAATAATAATGTGTACAGAATAAGAGACTGTTGAAAAAATTGTGATATAGAAACCTTCTTCCCCCCACCCACCACCCGCCTCAGGTTTTCACGCAATATCTAAGGGAGACGGTAGCCCAAACGAAAAAATGTGAGAACCTCTTATTTGTGTGTTCCATCTCGGAAGCAAGAAATCCCCGAGTATTATAGGGGAAGTAACTGTACAATTTTATAGATCGTAAGATGAAGTTCCAGATTTGTCGTTCTTTCTCATACCAGAAGTGAAATGCGGGTTTTTATTCTGTTTATATTTTATTTTTCCTATACTTCTCGAAGTGATGTGAAAAGTTCCTAAAATAACAACAATCACAGTCAGAAAAAACAATCTAACAACCACAGTTAGAAAATACAGTCTAACAACCACAGTTAAAATATAGTCTAACAACCACAGTTAGAAAATACAGTCTAACAACCACAGTTAAAATATAGTCTAACAACCACAGTTAGAAAATACAGTCTAAAAACCACAGTTAGAAGCCTTTTGGCTAAGATCAAAGTGGCTGAGGTCAAAGTGTCCTCTTGGCAGGTACCCTGATCAACATGCCCTTTGGTTAAACAAAAGCGTCGTTATTTTTTAACTAAACGAGATGCCCGAGGCCTGCCCTGCACTTTGAATGCCGGGGGTATGGTCCACATCTCGTTACGGGTGGACCCGGTTTGCAGTACCACCGGGTCACGGCCTGTTGTTTTCGTCGTCTTAAAAAAAAAAAAACCACAGTTAGAAAATACAGTCTAACAACTACAGTTAGAAAATACGGTCTAAAAACCACAGTTAAATAATACAGTCTAACAACCACAGTTAGAAAATACGCTCTAACAACTCAGAAAATACAGTCTAAAAACCACAGTTAGAAAATACAGTCTAACAACCACAGTTAGAAAATACAGTCTAACAACCACAGTTAAATAATACGGTCTAACAACCACAGTTAGAAAATACAGTCCAACAACTCAGAAAATACAGTCTAACAACCACAGTTAGAAAATATAGTCCAACACCTCAGAAAATACAGTCTAACAACCACAGTTAGAAAATACGGTCCAATAACTAAGAATATACAGTCTAACAACCACAGTTAGAAAATACAGTCCAACAACTCAGAACATACAGTCTAACAACCACAGTTAGAAAATATAGTCTAACAACCACAGTTAAATAATACAGTATAAAAACCACAGTTAAAAAATAGTCTAACAACCACAGTTAGAAAATACAGTCTAACAACCACAGTTAGAAAATACAGTCCAACAACTCAGAAAATACAGTCTATCAACCACAGTTAGAAAATACAGTCCAACAACTCAGAAAATACAGTCTAACAACCACAGTTTGAAAATATAGTCTGACAACCACAATTAAATAATGTAGTCTAACAACCACAGTTAGAAAATACAGTCTAACAACCACAGTTAGAAAATACAGTCTAACAATCGCAGTAAAAAATTACAGTCTAACAACCACAGTTAGAAAATACGGTCTAACAACCACAGTTAAAATATACAGTCCAACAACTCAGAAAATACAGTCTAACAATCATAGTTAAAAAATACAGTCAAACAACCACAGTTAGAAAATACGGTCTAACAACAACAATTAGAAAATGCAGTCCAACAACTCAGAAAATACAGTCTAAAAACCACAGTTAGAAAATACAGTCTAACAACCACAGTTAAAAAATACAGTCTAACAACCACATTAAAATAATACAGTATAACAACCACAGTTAAAAAATACAGCCTAACAACCACAGTTGGAAAATACTGTCCAACAACTCAGAAAATACAGTCCAACCACCACAATTAGAAAATACGGTCTAACACCCATAGTTAGAAAATACAGTCCAACAACTCAGAAAATACAGTCAAACAACCACAGTTAGAAAATACAGTCCAACAACCACAGTTAGAAAATACAGTCCAACAACTCAGAAAATACAGTCCGACAACCACAGTTAGAAAATACAATCCAACAACGACAGTTAGAAAACACATTTACAAATCACAGTTAGAAAATACGGTTACAGTCAGATAATGCATTCAACAACCACAGTTAAAAAATACGGTTACAGTCAGAAAATACATCCAAGAACCACAGATAGAAAATAAATCCAACAACAACAGTTAGAAAACACATTGAACAACCACAGTTAGAAAATACGGTCTAACAACCACAGTTAAAATATACAGTCTAACAACCATAGTTAAAAAATACAGTCCAACAACCACAGTTAGAAAATACAGTCTAACACCCACAGTTAGAAAATACAGTCCAACAACTCAGAAAATACAGTCCAACAACCACAGTTAGAAAATACAGTCCAACAACCACAGTTAGAAAATACAGTCCAACAACTCAGAAAATACAGTCCAACAACCACAGTTAGAAAATACAATTCAGCAACCACAGTTAGAAATTACATTCAACAACCACAGTTAAAAAACACATTCAACAACCACAGTTAGAAAACACATTCAACAACCACAGTTAAAAAACACATTCACCAACCACAGTTAGAAAATACGTTCAACAACCACAGTTAGAAAATACATTCAACAATCACAGAAAACAGCATAAAAATGAAAACATTGTAATATTTGTGAAACACCTCTGACAGAAACATACTGAATACTTTAGCAAATAATTTCTGTTTATAGATTTCTTCTCTCTGCCTGCGTACGTCTTCACTGTCAATTAAAACGTGAAGTGCTAAGAATTAAGATACATTATTCATGACGTAAGAACAGTTTGAGTAAAACACTTCCGGATTTAGAAATATGTCCATCCATCAACCCAGAGACACACACATACATATATACATACATATATACATACATCCATACATGCATACATACATCATATATATATATATATACAAGTACATACATACATTACATATTTACACACATATAATCCACAAAGATTTAATATCTTTTCTGTATACCTCCAGCACGGAACTCAGCAATAACTGATGACAATTCTGTCAACGTGGCATATGCCCAGCCTCAAGATGCCCTCGAGTCCGAGTTCAGCGAAGACGGTGACGTCGCAAACGGAAGTGACGAGCAGTTACAGACGCGCTCCGGAAGTTCTCTTCACAGAAATGGCAGGCAGAATACGGGCCTCTACTCATGTGTACCTGTCAACTCTGTGGACGTCTGAGTTACTGGATGTGGCTGCACGATTAGTGGATGTTTCAGTGTGGAGAGAGGATTGATATGAACATGAAAGCATTGGTTATCAACATCTTTATATCCAAGGACCACTTTTTAAACTCTATGTAATTTGCGGACAACCAGCTCGTAAGCTTTACTGCAATGTTAAAAAAAGCTTCATTGTATTTTATTCAGTAGAAATTGTTAACTCGTGGCAGACCACCCAACAACTGACCTCAGACTGCAAGATGGGATTCACTGATTCCGAGGATTGCTGGATTGTCCAGTCACGTCATGGAGACAGAGTAAGACATGTTTAGCCTTGATGGAGATCTTCGCGTTCTGGAAAGTAACAATCGAAGGTTTTATTGATAAAGAGAGTGTACTAGAACATACGACTACTCAGAAATATACAGGGAGGTGTTTCCTGCAAACAGCTACAGATAAAGATCCACCCTGTACTAGAAGAAGAAGTTGTGCCAATGAAAGGTTTTTGTGTTAACATCTACTAACAGAAAGCATTTTATGTTCCAGGAAACTGATTTTCATTATGAAAACTAAACAAAAGAACACTAGAAGCTAAGAAAAAGTAACGTGTTCTTCTGTTATGTCGCAGAGACATTGAGGATGTCATGTTGGTTCCTTGATCCTGCTACACACTAGAGGATGATGTGGTCAGCTTGACCGCTGGCTGCCTTTCCTTCCCCATGTTTCAGATGGATCCGAGCTCCCATTTTTACTGGTGGCTAGCCTCCAGCTGGACTTAAGCATCGAACGCTCTAACCACTGGGCCACTCAAACGCCACTCAGTTAAGACATCTTATTTTAGACTCAAAGACCATCAACCCACTGCCTAAATGTGTATATAATATCTGCATTATACTTTCCTTGTTGCTAATGTACTTCCGGCGTGACGTGCAAGATGGCGGGTGTTTTTTAACGCTCTCGCCGGCATGCAGAAATCAGGGGAATTCCGCTTGATCTGTCACATATCCTGTACCGGGAGTTGGGCATAAGGCTAACAACCTTATCCTGGGACCTATCTAGAGGCGACTCCAGATGGGAAAAAAATATATCGTTACGGAAACTCGCAGAGAAAACTACTTTGTGAGGCTTATGTGACGATTAACGGCACGGGAAGGATATAAAATATAAGATAAGATAATATGTAAGATACCGCGATGTGTTCACTATACAAAGATACGTGCACTATACAGTGCCGTTTAAATTTATAAATGTTTATAACTATCACAGATGCATAAAGAGATAATGTCTTAAAGACTTCTGTATATCATTTAAATATATACTAGGTAACCACATGTGTTCGATGTAAAAAGTATAGAAAAGTATATTCCGGAGAATGGCTGCCCTTGACAATATTAGCTTCAGGCCTAGAAATAGGTTCTACACAACTGATCGAATCGGTTGTTTTAACTGCAAAACGAACCTCGCCCTCTGATGTTGTTCTATCTTCGTGGAATAATACACACAGTCTGATTTTATTGTTCTATCTTCATGGAATAGAATCCACAATCTGATTTTTTTAAATTCCATCTTAATGGTTTAAAACCCACAATCTGATTTTGTTGTTTTATCTTCGTGGAGCTAACCCAACCTATGATGTTATTTTATATTCAGGAATACAACACACACTGTGATGTTGTTGTAATTATTCTTTTATCTTCATAGAATATAACACACACTGTGATGTTGTTGTAATTATTCTTTTATCTTCATAGAATATAACACACATGTGATGTTGTTGTAGTTGTTGTTTTATCTTCGTAGAATATAACACACACTGTGATGTTGTTGTAATTATTCTTTTATCTTCATAGAATATAACACACATGTGGTGTTGCTGTAATTGTTGTTTTATCTTCATAGAATATAACACACATTGTGATGTTCTTGTAATTGTTGTTTTATCTTCATAGAATATAACACACATTGTGATGTTCTTGTAATTGTTGTTTTATCTTCATAGAATATAACACACAGTGTGATGTTGTTGTAACTGTTGTTTTATCTTCATAGAATATAACACACACTGTGATGTTGTTGTAACTGTTGTTTTATCTTCATAGAATATAACACACACTGTGATTTTGTTGTAACTGTTGTTTTATCTTCATAGAATATAACACACACTGTGATTTTGTTGTAACTGTTGTTTTATCTTCAAGGAACATAATCAACACTACGGTTTAGATGTTTTATCTTCTGGAATATAATCCGCTCTGTGATGTTTTCATGAAATATAACCCTACTATGATGTAGATGCTGTTCTAACTCTATGGATATCACCCCGCATTCTGATGTTGTTCTACCGTCATTGAACATAGCCCGTACTGTGATGCTGTTGATCTATATTCATAGATAGCAGCAGTCGAGTTTAAGGAGCTGTCGAAAATTAGACGTCGTGTAAAAAGAGACTATGTCACGGTGACCAGCATGAGGACCGGGAGTGTATCCAAGAAAAGACACTTCTCGACAGAGACAACAGCCATGAAGAGCACAGCGAACCCTGTCTCTGCTGACAAGCTTAGCCTGTTACCTGGAACCCCAGCAAAGACAGGGTTTTGACACTGCCGGACTGAGGCATCAAATAAACAACTTACTACTTAGGGTCTCACATTTTCCCATATTTTTTTTCTTTAAATTATTCATAGAGCTTCAGCAAAGTCTAAACTAGACACTGTAGCTTAGGGTCTCAGCAAATCTAAACCAGACACTGTAGCTTAGTGTCTCCGCAAATCTAAACTAGATACTGTAGCTTAGGGTCTTGATACAGTCTAAACTAGACACTGTAGCTTAGGGTCTCGGCAAATCTAAACTAGACACTGTAGCTTAGGGTCTCAGCAAGTCTAAACTAGACACTGTAGCTTAGGGTCTTGATACAGTCTAAACTAGACACTGCAGCTTAGTGTCTCATCAAGTCGAAAATCCAGCAGTGTGGTTTGTTATTTCTTGGTTTTGAAGCACGCAAGTATGCCTCTTCTAACGTTATTTTACTTCTTTTCATGACGCACTGGAGGCTTAAGTATTTTATACAAGTGCTATACTTAATTTTTTTTTTAAGAGAACACAGTTTTGTAGGATTAGACCTGGAAAAGATCGTAGACAAAGCACTTTAGTGAGACGTGAGAGAAAGAAAAATCACAAGAGAATTACCTGGGATTCGAACCACGGACTCCGGTAGGACGAGCAGCCGTCTAGCCACGAGAGAACAGCGTACTATCGACTGTTTTACATTGTACAATAATGAGTGGTGTCTGTTTTACATTGTATAATGATGAGTGGTGTCTGTTTTACATTGTATAATGATGAGTGGTGTCTGTTTTACATTGTACAATGATGAGTGGTGTCTGTTTTACATTGTACAATGATGAGTGATGTCTGTTTTACATTGTACAATGATGAGTGGTGTCTGTTTTACATTGTACAATGATGAGTGGTGTCTGTTTTACAATGTCCAATGATGATATAAATATATCTTAATAAACACACACTCCTGTGCAGATATGTCCTTCTTTTGCCACGGTATTTCG
Organism: Achatina immaculata; assembly: GCA_009760885.1. Taxonomy (NCBI): domain Eukaryota; kingdom Metazoa; phylum Mollusca; class Gastropoda; order Stylommatophora; family Achatinidae; genus Lissachatina; species Lissachatina immaculata. The sequence continues at coordinate 36,230,112 of CM019706.1, forward strand.
CCAGCTCTTCCGGTCTAGTCTTGAATTATTCTATCATTCAAGCCTTAAAAAAGCATCCTGGTATCTCTTTTTTTTTCATTTGTCTTCCATCTCACCAAAAACCAGAGCAATTACAATCTTCTACTACAGTGTGCTGTCATTATGGATATAATTTACTACTCTACAGAACTTCAAAAGTTCGTAACTTTATCTTGTCACGTGATGTTCACTATTATGTGAAGAAATTTGTAAGTTTTTCTTATATCTCACATACGTTGTCACAGTTTCGAATCTGTATAAGACATCATACGACGTGAACAATGAAATTGATGCCGACTCTTTGCACACAATCTGACAACTGTTTATTCTAATTTCTGTGACATATTTGATGAACGATGCCCAATAAAATATTTTTTAATATTAACCCTGCGAGGTTATGAGCGTAGCCTTGGTACAGCGTGTATTATCTTCACGTCCCTTACGGTATAGTTAACAGAGAATTAAAAAGCTTATTTGAGGTCTTACTTTACAGGCCGGAAGTACGACCCAGATATGCCATTTCCTGTTACTGATTCATGGCCAGCACAGCGCATGATTAAAAAATTCACTCTTTTAAAAGTCCAATATCCGCCCGGATGTTTGCTATGTTTAGTTCTAAGGCAAAACTCATACAAGAAAAGGTCTGCATTAAATTGTTCTAACAACGGGTTTGGTTAAGTGAGGTACACGCGAGGAGAGAGTTGTGTGCCATAGTCACGAGCAAAATGATATGACTCACAAACGCTTTTGTTACTTTGTAACACGACATTGTTACGATGCTTTCAGCCAATGGATTAAACTTAAATGGTTACATTCAAGATGACACTTTATAGGACGATGTGAATAAAGCTGACAATGACAGTGTCTTAAATGCAGCCCTGGTAGTTGACTCTCTCATATCATTTTATAAGCAGCCGTGAAAGAATCTTCGTGTTTTCCTGGTAGCGGAACAAACTTAGAAGCTTGGTTTTTAAACATGCACCTTATAGTAAAACATGTTGAATCTCACACTCCTAATTCACTTTTGTCTTTTGCCTTAGGGGAAGGAACTGAAGATTATATTTCTAGAGTTTGTGGGGGCCTCGCAACAAACATCAACTGGCTCCTTCATCTCTCCCTCTGTGTCAGGCAAACATTTACCTGGCTCCTTCATCTACTACCTGTGTGTCAGGCAAACATTTACCTGGCTCCTTCATCTCTCCCTCTGTGTCAGGCAAACATTTACCTGGCTCCTTCATCTCCTCCCTCTGTGTCAGGCAAACATTTACCTGGCTCCTTCAACTCCTACCTGTGTGTCCGCCAGTTCCGTGCTGCCTTTCAAGTGATACTCTTTTACTTCAAGCTATTTGCCGAAGTTTGAAAGAATTCGCGATTATTACTCCAGATTAGAAGCACTAATCTCTCTTTCTCTTTCTCTATCTCTCCCTATCTCACTCCCTCTCCCGCTCTTCTTCTCTATCGGTATCTCCTTCTCTCTCCCTCTTCTCCTTTTCACACTCTCTCTCTCTCTCCTTTTCTTTTTGCGTATATGCTCGTTGTGATCGGATGTGTCTATTTTAGCTCCTACATTTGGATTTTTACCAGTGTCATTTTATAAGATTGTGACTTTCGCTTGTGTCTGTGCTTGTGGTGAAATATGTGAAAATACATATAGTCTGTTAAATATTTACTAAAATGTTAGAATTATATATATATATCTTTGTCTAAAACTGGCCTAGCCCGTGACTATGCGAACGATTCCTCATTGTAACTAGGTCATCTTGTGGCCAGGTGAGACTACAATGGCTGGGATAATTTATTTCGTCATAATCTTATATCTTATATCTTATATCCTTCCCGTGCTGTTAAACGTCACATAGGGCTCGTAAAGTAGTTCATCAATTTTTCCTGTCTTCGGCGAGTCTTTCAACCTCATCAAGGGATGTTATGCCTGTTAATTTGGCCTCTCTTAATAATGTCCTCTTCAGAGTTTCACGCGGTCTGCTTCTTTTTCTTTGGCCTGTTGTGTTCCACTTGATAGCTTGTTTTGGGATTCTCTAATCATTTCTTCTCATCAAGTGACCAACATATGTCCATCTCCTTTTCCTGATCACCCATGAGACTGGTTGTTGTTCAGTCATCTGTCATATCTCTGCATTGTTCTTGAATTCGTCATAAGCTAACAATGAGATTTTGTCATAAGCTAACAATGTTATCTTGTAGTCGAGACAATGAATTAGAAGAAGCTAGCCAGACAAGAAGACGGGAAGAAGCTAGCCAGATAAGAAGACGGGAAGAAGCTAGCCAGATAAGAAGACGGGAAGAAGCTAGCCAGATAAGAAGACGGGAAGAAGCTAGCCAGACAAGAAGACGGGAAGAAGCTAGCCAGACAAGAAGACGGGAAGAAGCTAGCCAGACAAGAAGACGGGAAGAAGCTAGCCAGACAAGAAGACGGGAAGAAGCTAGCCAGACAAGAAGACGGGAAGAAGCTAGCCAGACGGGAAGAAGCTAGCCAGATAAGAAGACGGGAAGAAGCTAGCCAGACAAGAAGACGGGAAGAAGCTAGCCAGATAAGAAGACGGGAAGAAGCTAGCCAGACAAGAAGACGGGATGGGCTGCGGCCGGCGGCGGTAAAGAATTACTCCCTGAACAAAAGAAAGGCGGTAAACACCAAGCTCCGTGGCTGCGACAAAGTCCCCGGCCTGACAATAACAAGGACCAACAAGGGACAATGCTTGGTCGTTCTTGTCAACAACACGCTGGATTATGAGTGCGTGAAACAAGCGTTCAGGGAGTACTACCACGTCCACATAGAAACGAGAACAGATAAAAATGGTGTAAATGTGGAGGATTTTATAAAAAATAATTATAACAATCCACCTGTACCATACCAGAAATAAAATATTGGTTCAAGGCGGTGCTCATGATGTCGACTCTTGGTTGACAGATGACTTCAGTCGTATTCAAGATGGGGCTTTAAAACCTTTCCTGCGACTGTCAGGTACAGTGAAGCCATCTCTGTCATCTGTTGCCATGAGTGACAGACCGGCCATCACCGCCAGTGACGGACACGACACTATCGTCACTGATATCAGTCAAGGCTCTACGACCACCACCAACGACATGCAAGAACAAGTCACCAGCAGCTACTAAGGACAAGAGAACATTACAACCAGCAATGTCGACAAACACGATGATGCTACCGCCACAACTGTCACTCTGATCAACTGTCCCAGTGCTGATCTTACTAAGAAAGCCCTGTCAGATCAGGCAAGCACCTCAGCTTGACCCACTGACGTTCAGACAATGCTAGAACACTCCACCAGCAACAGTTTAGCTGATGTGGAAAACCTAGACGACAGTGAAGCTCCAGCGCCTGAGTTCTCTGCATCCAGTGTGGCTGATTCACCACATGTATCTCAGCAGCCTACAGTTGTCGAGGGAAAATTAGCTACATTATTTAGCCAGAACATACTTCAGGTAGTCAAAGACCTCGTCATAAACCTTATTACTGACATGGCAGCGGAGATTAAGCACTCATTCAAGCTGGAGAATGACAGTCTCATGGCTGAGCTTACGTCTCTGAGAGACGAAAATGCTAAAATGAGACTCATGATATCTGAATGGCAGAGTGAGCCACGCAGCCACAGCAAGGAAGTGTTGACAGGTATTCAAGAAGTGACTGCTGATACAGATAACATAACTGTACATTCATGCACAAGTGCACCAGATATCAACAATGAACACACTCCACAGCAAAGAGCTGCACAAGAGAAACACACCAGCACCACAACACTTATAAAGGCAGCACCTGAAAATCTAGCTTACCCTATTGATGTGAAGATAAGTAATAGGTTTCAAGCTTTACAAGATAGCCTCACTTTACATAACCATAAAGCAACAAGGACCCAAACAAATATCTCAAACAAGACATCCACTCCTCAGTCACGGTCTCATAAACATCAACAAGAACAAGATACACAACAACACAATAACAACATCAAAGAATATACGACACACTTGGTAATCAGAGATTCCTTACCTAAAGGAATCTATGGTGAGTGGATGTCAGGTACCTCTGAAGACACTGTCTCTGTCATGCCAGTACCTGGAGCTGGTATTATAAAACTAACTCAGACACTGTCTCTGTCATGCCAGTACCTGGAGCTGGTATTATAAAACTAACTCAGACACTGTCTCTGTCATGCCAGTACCTGGAGCTGGTATTATAAAACTAACTCAGACACTGTCTCAGTCATGCTAGTACCTGGAGCTGGTATTATAAAACTAACTCAGACACTGTCTCAGACATGCCAGTACCTGGAGCTGGTATTATAAAACTAACTCAGACACTGTCTCAGTCATGCCAGTACCTGGAGCTGGTATTATAAAACTAAGTCAGACACTGAGATGACTTGACGTTGATCAGAGAGTGAGGAGAATGACCGCACATGTTGGCTGACAGCAAGAACGGCCGGAGTCTTCGGCTCTCTGATATACATGACTTGATATCCACCATCAAGAAAAAATACCCTAACACTTCCATCAACATTTCATCCATCATTCCACCTTGTTCTGGTCCTGGACGTCACATGGTGGATATAAACAACAAAATACTACAAACATTCTGTCTACAGAACACAGTAGTTTTTTATAAACAACACGCCATTTTTTACTTCAGCCACAGGTGCTCCCAAAAAACGCCTTTATAGGGACCACATCCACAGTAACAAGACTGGCAGCAGCATCCTTGACAAAAATATCAAATATCCAGCAAGAACTGAGCAGAACATAACAAAACACTCAAATAGCCAGAAACAGTTTAGACAGCCACCCACATCTCATAGCTCCAGAAACACACACTCTACACCAACTACAAGACTCCAAGGACCCTCAGATACAACACCCTCTGCCTCTCTACCATTGCCCAACTCCATCCACTGGCCCACTTTACGATTCCATTTTCCCGCCCCCGCCTACACGGCAAGCTCAACAAATTACACCAACAGTTAGTACAGCGAACAACATGGAGACTCCTGCACAATCACCACTTAGGAATACCACAACAACTGTACAGAACACAAACATGCATCATTATCCATGGAACTTTCAGCTACAATATCTAATGCAGTTTAGTCCTGCAGCTCTGAGCCACGCGTATATGATGTCCCTACTACACAATCAATGCGTAACACCCACATACAAACACTAGATAGTTTGAAACTTCCAGCACTTTTTAACTTCTGTAGATAAATTTAACTGAACTAAAACAAAAACAATCAAAAATCCACAGAACTTCTTACAGCAGAACAGACATTTCTTAGTGCTAGCTCACAGCTAATATTGTCATCAAGTCTTTTACAATATACACTTACATAACGTTCATTGCATTGTTGATTTTTGTACTTTTTTCCCTTATTTGTCAGTATATTATAAACTTAGTTAGATTCAATATCTCTACTAACTTTAACGTATACCTATAATTGTATGATTGAAGTCTGACGAGTAAGTCTGTCTGACCAGTTATTTTATTTTTACTGAAATATAATATTTCTAACATTGTTATAAAATGACTCAGAAAGCTGAGGAGTGGCTGCGACACGATGGCCTACGTGTTGGCCACTTAAATCTTTATCACTTGTTAGGAAAACTCCCTGAGGTTACACATATACTTCAACAACATTTTCATATTTTTTGTTTCTCTGATAGCATATTGCATAAAAACATCACTGACAACGATATACGAATAGATGGTTATAATTTGATCAGGCGCGACCCAACTAGGAAGCTAGAGACAGGTTTAGTCGTTTACATTTCTAACACAATTAAATTTTGTAGAAGAGAAGACCTGGAAACATCAGAGGTTGAATGTATTATGTTGGAAATTAAAATAGCAAATCTTAGTCCAATTCTAATTAGTTTTATATACCGAAATAAAAATGCTTCAGCCGAGTGATATGATTACTTTGCGACAATGATGGATGATACTCTAACTTCAAGGACATAATCATTCTAGGCGACTTCAATATAGATCTTAATCAGCCAAATCCTAAATGGAAGAACATTTTAAAATCCTACAACTTCTCCCAAATTGTTAACAAACCTACTAGAGTAACTGAATCATCATCAACACTAATAGATCATATTTATGTAGCTCACCCAGGAAACATTACTGAATGTACTGTCCCTCATGTGTCGCTGAGTGATCACTACCCGGTCTGCTGTACGTGGTCACATAAGGGGTATAAAATGCCTAAACACAAACATACCAGCTTCAAATATAGGAACTTTAAAAACTTTTACTTGGAATTATTTTTAACTGATCTAAAAGCTTCGCCTCTTACGTACGTTTTCCAGTTAACCAATCCAGATGAGGCTATCGAATACTGGATCAAGATATATTCGAAATATTTCTAACAAGCATGTCCCCATCAAAGAAATGAGAGTAAAACACGTAACAAATGTCCGTGGATAACTTCTGATATCTTGCAACTCATGAGGAAAGAAAACCAAGTAGGACGAAGAAGAAGAACCAAGAAGTTTGGAAGTACAGGAGAGTGTAGACAGAGGAGGGAACCCCGAAGACGGAGGAACAAGGGCGGTCAGTGAAATGAGACCGGTCCAGACAAGAGAAGAAGAGAAATCCAGAGAAGAGGCAAGCAGACTTTTCTCGTTAGTACACTGCGATAGAGAGACGGCAGAGGAAGACCGTCAGAAGAAATCAGAAGACAGACAAGAGAAGAAAGAGGAAGAGACGGTATAAAATCAGAATGGAAACGATGCTAAAAAATGCTGGATACTTGCAGTTCTTCCTTTTTTAATGGAGACACAAGAGTTAAAACGAGTAGATCTCTGGTCAGATGTACTATGGATCTCCAGCTGCATGTTCTTGAGATCATCAGTCATGCATTCTGTAGATTTTCAATCATGCGTTCTGTAGATCTTCAGTCATGCATTCTGTAGAACTTCAGTCACGCGTTCTGTAGATCTTCAGTCATGTATTCTGTAGATTTTCGATCTTGCGTTCTGTAGATCTTCAGTTGACATATCAGTAGATGTCTGAGTAAAGTCTTGTCTTGGGTAGACACCTTGAAAACTTTCTGTACCTGCGGAAGCTGTACTTTTATTATGTATCGCTCTCTAGCTATTTTCTTCATTTTAAACCAACATTAGTCTAGATATTGTGAGCTTCAGAATTTAATAAGTACACGTAAGTGTACACAAACATGTACACACAAGAATAACATACCACAAGCGTATAGACCAATGAAACCTACAGTCAAACAAACAACAGACACTCACACAAACAGAAAATACAAGCACACAATCAACAAATACATGTCCACAGACAACAAATGCATGCTTACAAACGACAAATATGTGACATAAACGGTAAATACAAACAAACAAATACACACACAAAGCGCAAGAACACAAACAAAATTCATCAAATACAACAAATACACGTAAGCCTATGACAAATAAAACACTTAGAAAGATCTACACACCCTCAAGTGTGCACTGTCCTCCATTGTTGTGTATCACACGCTGAGGGTAACAAATCACGAGTAATCTCCCCCAACCACCAACAGTTAGTCAAAATTGTAGATTCCACTGAAACCGAAACTATAAATTAATTATCTGTCCAATTTTCCATAATTTCGTTCCTGTATGGTGCTAGTTTAGAATATGTATCGACATGTAATTTGTGAGCACTTTTAGTCTTCAGTAATGCCAGATCTTTACAGAAAGTTGTGTAAAAACGACCATGGAGAAACCAAGTGTATCAAAGCCTGGAATTATCTTATGGTTCATTCAACTTTTATTGTTCTTGGAGGTCGCGTCTGACAAGGGTAAGGTACTTTTGTTGATTGTAAGACTGTTGTAACTTGCAAGCGCTGCTTATATTGTTGTAGCATGTATTGTTGTATTGTTTATCCTGACACATTACAACTTGCTGAATCAGCGCAAACTTTGGCAGGGAAATGTTGTATTTGAGTCAGACTCAGAGATGTAAAGTTGATGTAAAGTTAATTGTCCTATCTATCTATCTATCTATCTATCTATCTATCTATCTATCTATCTATCTATCTATCTATCTATCTATCTATCTATCTATCTATCTGTTTGTCTGTCTGTCTGTCTGTCTGTCTGTCTATATATCTGTCTGTCCGCCCGTCCGTCCGTCCGTCCGTCTGTCTGTCTGTCTGTCTGTCTGTCTGTCTGTCTGTCTGTCTGTCAGTAACATCGTCAACGGAAGCAGCAGCAACAAAAACAAAGTCAAGATTCCGTCTCCAACTAACCCAGACTCCACTAACCCATTCCAGCTCATTTTTCTTCTGCTGTAAGTTTGTTATCTGTCTGAAATATCACAAAATTCCCTCCAGTTTTGACTCTTCCTTGCTGTTTCTTTTTCTTGCACGCCGAATGATTGCTCTACAAGCATTGGTAACTTGTGATTCTAATGTTAACTTCCATTCCCCACACTTTTAACTTCCACGACATCTGTTTTATTTCCACCATCATTGTTTAACTTCAACCCCCACTGTTTAACTTCAACCCCTACTGTTTAACTTCAACCCCCACTGTTTAACTTCAACCCCTACTGTTTAACTTCAATCCCCACTGTTTAACTTCAACCCCTACTATTTAATTCAACCCCCACTGTTTAACTTCAACCCCCATTTTTTCAATTCCATTCTTACTTGTTTAACTTCAAGCTCCACTGTTTAACTTCAATCCCCACTGTTTAATTTCAACATCCACTATTTAACTTCAACCCCCACTGTTCAACTTCAGCCCCTCCCCCAAGATTGATTAACTTCAGCCCCCCCCCCCCGTTGATTAACTTCAGTCCCCACTGTTTTACTTCAATCCCCACTGTTTAACTTCAACCCCCATTGTTTAACTTCAATCCCCATTGTTTAACTTCAACCCCCACTGTTTAACTTCAACCCTCACTGTTTAACTTCAACCCCCATTGTTTAACTTCAACCCCCACTGTTTCACTTCAACCCCCACTGGTTACCTTCAGTCCCCATTGTTTAATTTCAGCCCCCACTGTTTAACTTCAGCCCCCACTGTTTAACTTCAATCCCCACTGTTTTAATTCAACCCCCACTAGTTAACTTCAGCCCCCATTGTTTAACTTCAGCTCCTACTGTTTAACTTCAGTCCCCACTGTTTAACTTCAACCCCCAATGTTTAACGTAAAACCCCACTTTTTAACTTCATCCCCCATTTTTTAACTTCCACGACAACTGTTTTATTTCCACCGTCATTGTTTAACTTCAACCCCCCCCCCCCCCCCGATTAACTTCAGCTCCCATTGTTAAACTTCAGCCCCCACTGTTTTACTTCAACCCCCACTGTTTAACTTCTACCCCCATTGTTTAACTTCAATCCTCACTGTTTCACTTGAACCCCCGTTGTTTCAACCTCCACTTTTTCAATTCCATCCCCATAATTTAACCTTAACTCCCACTGTTTCTATTCAACCCCCACTAGTTGAATTCAGCCCCCATTGTTTAACTTCTGCCCCCACAGTTTTACTTCAACCCTCACTGTTTAACTTCAACACCCATCGTTTAAGTTCAACTCCACTGTTTAACTTCAACCCCCATTGTTTAACTTCAACCCCCATTGTTTCAATTGAACCGCCATTGTTTAACTTCACCCCCATTGTTTAACTTGAACCCCCACTGTTTCATTGCAACCTCCACTGTATAACTTCAATCCCCACTGTTTAATTTCAACCCAAAATGTTTATCTTCACCCCCATTGTTTAACATCAACCCTCACTGTTTAATTTCAACCCACACTGTTTATCTTCAATCCACACTGTTTAACTTGAAGCCCCACTGTTTAACTTCAACAATCATTGTTTAACTTCAACAGCCATTTTCTTCACTTCTGTCGCTGTTTTATAAATTGTCAGCGCTTTATTTTTTTCCTCCAACAACTGTTTCCTTATATTTATATTTCTTAAGTTAAATTTCAACTGTTTCCTTTTAGTTTTATTTCTTAAGTTAAATTTCAATTGTTTCCTTATATTTATATTTCTTCAGTTAAATTTCAACTGTTTCCTTATAATTATATTTCTTGTGTTACATTTTAACTGTTTAATTTCTGTATTAAAGGTGGAAATTCTGTCTTTATTGTTTAACTTTTATCATCATTGATAAACTTATGTTTCCATTGTTTTACTTCCGTCATCTTTGATAATCTTTTGCTTCCATTGTTTAACTTCTGTAGTTCCATTGATAAACTTATGTTTCAATTGTTTACCTTCGGTCATCTCTGATCAACTATTATTTACGTTATTTAACCTCTGCCACCAGTGATCATCATTTATTTCTATTGTTTAACTTCTATGCCATCTTTAACTTCTACCTTTATTGATTAAATTCCATCATCGTTATTTGACTTCCACCATCGTTGTTTGCCTTTCATAAATAGAGCAGGAGAGAGTAAGAGAGAATGGGAAGAGAGAATGAGAGTGAGAGAGGCTGTGAGCGAGAGATTTTGTGACAGAAAGAAGAGAGAGACAGTGAGAAAGAGAGAAAAGAGAGAGAATAAGAGAGAGAGATAGAGAAAGAGAAAGAGAGAGAGAGAGAGAGAGAAGAGAGAAAAATGACATTTAAATTGAACCTAAACTTTCTGTTACTAAATATAGTTTACTGGTCCACTTTCACGCAGAGTTATTCTCCTTTGAATACCTGGACAAGGATTTCAATGTTCTTAGCCTTCGTTGTCATGGAGACTGTACTGCACAAGCTCAAGCGTCCTCTATAGTGACTATTGTTATCACCAACTCCACATCCCAGGCTCTTGTGGCGATTGTGAGGTCTGGGCAGTCCCCTGTGGTGAAATCCTTTCTACAAGATGTTGTATATTACGTTGGTGGAGCTTTAACTCCGTAAGTCTCAAGAATACAATTATTATTATATGAAGTTACTGAGATTTGTATGTAGGGCACGTTAGCTGAAGTTTCACAGTGTTGTATATCTATCACTTTGTACTTGCAGTGGAGACGTTGACTGATACAGCGGTCAGTGACTTATATCTGACATGTTAGGGTCAGGCTTGGTGAACCATAGCCGACCAAGACCCTTTCCAACCTCTTCGTTGGTACCCCTAGAATTAGCCTGTCTAATGAGACTGGGATAGCTATCGTTGCCATGACGACAGAGTCTGCCAAAGAAACATTGCACCTCGCACTGCTTCTTAAGCTCTGCTCAGAGTCGGAAAAATAGTCCCCGCAACCAGCTCTATATCCGACACTGGGCATCAGGACCTTTCATTTCCTTCTGCTGATAAGTACATAATGTTCGCAGTTTCAGGATATAGTAACAATTCAATCATTCAATCATGTGCCGTACCGCGTGGCGTTGGCGATCATTTCTCTCCACATTTCCCTCTCTTTAGACTTGATTATGAGATCCGCCAGTGACTTTCTTCCTAGCCACACTGACAGCCCATCCAGTAACTTCTCTCTCTGTCTTCCTCTGTCTCTTCTTCCCTCAATTTTCCAGTTGTCACAATGTGTTCCAGTTTTCCTCTTCTCAGAAAATATCCTACAAATCTCGCTTGTCTGCCTCTGATCTTTGCTGTAATGTGCCTCTTAACTCCCGGGATGGAAAAATAAAGCAACAACTCAAGATACCTCTGGGAGTCGATACCCAGTGGGCCCAAATCCCCCCTCCCTTTAGAGTATCATGAGTTTAATAGGGTCAAAACATTTGTCTGAGGGGGGTACTTCCTCTGATGATCTGAAGGAGTTGTGTTGTTGTTCCGCTCTCTACAGCAGAGTTTACTGCATACAGCCTCTCTTTAGACCACTTTGTTAGTTTTCTTGGCTGTCCATGGTACCTTCAACACCCTTCTTATCAATCACATTTCCATGGCCTCCATTTCTTGCTGTACTCTCTTATTCATGGACCATGATTCACATCCATAAAACAAAATTCGCTCGATGTAACATTTAAGTACTCGGAATCTTGTTTCCATTGATATGGATCTGTTGTACAAGATGTTTCTCATTTCTGGAACGCTGACTTGGCCTGAGCACGTCTACTTTTTATTTCGTTTTGACATTTCCGGTCAGCTGTTATAATTGTTCCTAAGTACTTGAATCTATCAACTTGTTTCAGTTCTATGCCATCGATGATAATGCTACATTTTGGTGGTATTCTTTTCTTTGAGATTACCATTACTTCAGTCTTCTTTTTATTCAGGCTGAGACCTTTACTTTTTTTTCACGAACCTCGATGTCCAGAAGAGCCTGTAGCTTCCCTTCACTTTTAACAATCAGAACTGTGTCGTTCTTAAGTAGTTAAGGTTGTACCCGCCAACTGATATTCCTGGCAAGCTCTCTATATTCCTCGTTATGTTTTCGCTGTACAAGGAAAAGAGGTCAGGAGATAGAACACATCCTTATCTCATTCCCAATTTTATGTCTTGGAATGCTTCTATTTGGTTCTCAAGACATAAAATGCTCCTATTTGCTGTCAGTATATGTTTTTGATAAGTTTCAGATCTTTCCCATCTATGTTGATGTATTCTAATATTCTTATAATTTCCGTGTGTCTCACTTTATCGAATGCTGTACAGAAGTCTATAAAGCATAAATATAGGTCCATCTTTACTTCTATTGATCTTTCCATCAATGTTCTCAGTGTATATGTTTGTGTATATATATATATATATATATGGCATTACTTGTGCCTTTTCCTTCGACGAAGTCACACTGTTCTTTAGCAATTTCTGATTTTATTTTGCCCCTGACTTTTCTCATAACAAAAAGAAGCAGGATTTTGGTAACATGGCTCATAAGATTAATGGTTCGATGGTCTTCACATTCAACTGCACCTTGTTTCTTTAGTAGGGCAATAAAAACTAACTGCAAAAGGTGTCTGATGGGACACAGTTACTGTTATAGATGTCATTCAGCAATCTGGTAATTATTTCTATACCAAGCTCTCCTAATGCTTCCAAATCTTCCTTGATGATTTTATCTACTTATAAGAACAATAACAGTGTCTATTACAGGATCTAGAACAATATCAACATATCGCTTCCTCTTACGGGATCTACAAAAATGACATCGTTACAACGCTTTCTATTACAGGATATAGAACACATACGCATCAATATTACTGGATATAACATAAACATATCAATTACAGAACATAGAAAAATAACATCACCATGTCGCTTTCTACTACAGTATTTAGATCAATAACATCAACACATCACCTTCTAATACAGGATTACTTGTTATTACAATTATCAAAACAGATATATATATATATATATATATATATATATATATATATATATATATATAGAGAGAGAGAGAGAGAGAGAGAGGAATATGTGTTAAAATAAGTGACGGCTGGACAAACTAGAGATGTCAGGATTGGTAAAACTAGAGATGGTGTGTCTAAACAGGTTGCCCACTTTCATGGAGACAGAGTTTACCAAAAACTGAAACTAACTTCAAAGAATATTATTGCAACAAACTGCATGGTGCATATTTTGCAAAAATACAACAAGATTTGCCTCCAGGAAACTGGAGAATGATGGTGAAAATATTGTGCTCAAAGTTTACAACCATTTTAGCGTTTATTCAAAACGAACAACACCATTCTGAAGTTCTGTGACTTGTACATGTCGATAAATGGTGCGATTTGCTGTTGTTGAACATATGCATCTGCTGTGACATGTTGTACTAAATGGGTGACTAAATGCTGTCTGCTTATCGATATGCTGTGACTAAATGGTTGTCTCTTTATCGACATGTTGTACTAAATGGTTGTTTCCTTATCGATATGCTGTGACTAAATGGTTGTCTCTTTTTTCAGTTGCTGTGACTAAATGGTTGTCTCTTTATCTATATGATGTGACTAAATGGTTGTCTCTTTATCGACATGTTGTACTAAATGGTTGTTTCCTTATCGATATGCTGTGACTAAATGGTTGTCTCTTTATCTATATGCTGTGACTAAATGGTGGTCTGTTTATCGATATGCTGTTACTAAATGGTGGTCTCTTTATCGACATGCTGTGACTAAATGATTGTCTCCTTATCAACATGTTGTACTAAATTGTTGTATCTTTATCGATATGTTGTGGCTAAATGGTTGTTTCTTTGACATGGTGTACTAAATGCTTATTTCGTTATCGACATGCTGTGACTATACGCTTGTCTTTTTTTCGACATGCTGTAAATATATGCTTATCTCTTTATAGACATGCTGTGATTGTATGCTTGTCTCTTTATAGACATGCTGTAACTATATGCTTGTCTTTTTATAGACATACTGTAACTATATGCTTGTCTCTTTATCGACTTGTTGCACTAAATGGTTGTCTCTATTACCGTCTAATGACCAAACTGGGAAAGTGTTGGGAAAGCTAAAGAAACGTTTTTTTCAAAGTTTTGATGGTGTTAATGACCCAAGATCCGGTGGTAGTGCTCTGGAAGGAAATGCTTCTGAATCATCAGAGATTTCTTTCTCATTCACCATTCATGGTCTCAGATAATTCTTAGAAACTACTGAAACACTGGAAGCCAAGTTATTCGCATAATTTCATAGTTCTAGCTAATGGCTGAACTAAAACGTAAACATGAGAGAAGTATAAAGGATTTTTTCTGGACATCATACTCAATCAGCTTACCCCTGCTGTGTCTAAGTTTGGTAGTGAACATCAAACTCAATCAGCTTACCCCTGCTGTGTCTAAGTTTGAACATCAAACTCAATCAGCTTACCCCTGCTGTGTCTAAGTTTGGCAGTGAACATCAAACTCAATCAGATTACCCCTGATGTTTCTAAGTTTGGCAGTGAACACCAGACTTAAAACATCCTATAGAGTTTTACTATTTTTTTTTAGATTGGAGTTGAGTTGTTTTGGTACCCATCTAGTGAAGACCTTCTGGTATTGCAGCACTTCGTGAGTGATGTGGTGTGTCAAGCTATGACTAACCTTTTATTCTCAAATCATTCATCCTGTACTGTCAGCCAGTCTTCCTGTATCATTCGTTCCACATCAGCATAACGTCAGGCCGAAGCGAGCTCCATCAGCCACATTCGACACCCCGCTTCCAGTGTTATTCATGTTCCTGTTGAAGCGACACACACGTGTCCTCAAATTACCTCTTCATTCTGCCATGAATATCTGCAAGTTTTTTTTTACCTTCAATGACCAAGATATAAATAAATGTGAGCTATTCCTCTCTCGTGCATGATTCCATAGGAGCGGCCATCTTGTCTACGGATTTCATATTTTCAAAATGACCGACGTGCTTCCTCGCACATACATCTAGAGAAGAATGGCATAACATATCTCCCCTACAAATGATTAGTACTCCAAATAGTTTTAGTGCAAAAATACATTGGTCTATTTCTTATTCAACCTCCGAATAGAGACACAAAATGTTATTACATGCAAAAATTACGAGCATAACTACACCCCCCCCCCTTAGAGTGTCAGGAGTTTAAAGGGCCGAAACACTTGTCTGAGGGGGGGGGTACTTCCTCTGATGATCTGAAGGAGTTGTGTTGTTGTTCCGCTTTCTACGGTAGAGAGTTTCCTACATACATACACTACTTTTCCATATAGTCAACAAACAAAATTACATTACATTTCCATATAGTCAACAAACAAAACAACATTACTTTTCCATATAGTCAACAAACAAAACCACATTACTTTTCCATATAGTCAACAAAAAAAACACATTACTTTTCCATATAGTCAACAAACAAAACCACATTACTTTTCCATATAGTCAACAAACAAAACCACATTACTTTTCCATATAGTCACCAAACAAAACCACATTACTTTTCCATATAGTCAACAAACAAAACCACATTACTTTTCCATATAGTCAAGAAAAAAACTACATTACTTTTCCATATATTCACTTGTTTTATTGTAGCACCAGCTTCTGCAATCCCTAGTCAAAGAAAAGAATAGCCAGTGTATCCATCATTCATCTTTGAGCTTCTCTTTGATATTCTAGTCTCTCTCTGACTGCTCGGAACATTCTAGTCTTCGAAATTTGAGGAAATTCATTAGGGAGATCTGATTCTTGGAACGGCGTTTCTCACGCACAACTTGGCCCACTTTTGACCAGTTCACCACCAACAATGAATACAACCTGGAAAATGTTTTTCTGTCCTAGGGCGAAGACGCTGTCAGAGTTTGCAATCAGTGACCCATTGGCGACATGCTAGAGTCAGGGTTGGTGAACCATAGCTGATATACTAGAGTCAGGGTTGGTGAACCATAGCTGATATACTAGAGTCAGGGTTGATGAAGTACAGCCGACCAAGACCCTGTCCCACCTCGCCGTTGGTACCCCTAGTATCAGGTCTAATCAGACTAACGGGGCAGGGATGTCCATAATCTCCATTGTGGTTGAGTCTGCTAAAGAAGTATTACACACTCCCTGCTTTTTTAGCTCCATCCAGAGAGTGAACAGCCCTCTCTCAATCCGACATGAAACTGTTTCTCAGCTTTCTCGCCGCATCTGCCGCAAAGAACCTCAGTTCACAGTTCCAGGAACGAAGAAGAAGAAGAAGAAGAAGAAGAAGCTGCAAGAGTTAATTTTAAACATTCTTTTCATGTTCCTCTTCTCCGCGTGTTTGTGTCCAGATAATAATTGTTGTGTTGCAGTTTTTCTGTTTATATCTTTTCAGATTTCCATGTTTGTATTTAAAGCTGCAGCACATATACGTATCAGTTTTTACACTGAGAAATTTGTACGTCGTTCTCTCCACACAGAGACCAAAAATCTTGTAGTCTGGAGGTCATTATCAAAAACTGTAAGATCCTTGCACGTCTGGAATTCAAGTGTGTCGTAACAACTTCTGACAGTAATGGCTCTATCATCACAAGATCAGGCGAACTTAAAGTAGACAAGGGAGGTAATTCACTAAATTATATTTACAATTTAGACCAGGAGTTACAAAACCTTTGAAAATAAAACGGTAAACAAGAGATGGTAGAGTCATTGTTACATGAACAAACACAGTTTTGTCCGTGAAATAGGATGATAAAATTAGACGTAGGCGCGAGCTAAAATAACAGAAGACGCAGAAATCAAGAAAATTAAGTGAGTATAAATCTCACAACTCGCTCTTTATCTCTTTACGCAGTGTAATGTAGATGTTTCAAGATGAAGCTTCCTGGAAGCTATACGAACAGTGTTACATCTTGAACAATAACAACAACAACAACAACACCAACAGCAGCACCAACAACAACAGCAACAACAGTAATAATAACACCAGCAGCAGCAACAACAACAGCAACAGCAAGAACAATAATAATAACAACAGCAGCAACAGCAAGAACAATAATAATAACAACAGCAGCACCAACATCAACAGCAACAGCAACAACAATAATAATAACAACAGCAGCACCACCAACATCAACAGCAACAACAATAATAATAACAACAGCAGCAACAACAATAACAACATCAACAACATCAACAACAACAGCAACATCAACAACACCAACA